>QLNU02015003.1:170565032-170575631 GCA_006491805.2 Dysdera silvatica
AGAATATTCAAAAGAATTATTATAATAAAATAAATTGAACAAATAAATGAAAATAATAGCAAAAATTAAAGAATAAATGAAAATTATAGCAAAGACGTAAGAATAAATCAAAATTATAGCAAAAATTAAAGAATAAATGAAAATTAGAGGGTAAGTAAAAAATAAAGAGTGATGCATAAGCTAAAAACAAGAACTAAGCAATCTAATTATTCTTTCTAATTCCCCAAGGAAAAAAATCCGAAAAACATGCTTGTGGGGTGGGATTTATGTGTTAACCAGTTTGGTGGTTGGGTTAACCCTTCGAAGGTAATAATATCCTGTAAAAGAAAGCAATCTAAAAACTATGAAAAGTAAACCACATTAAATAACAAATTGTAAAAAATAAACTAAAAATTGAATTACAAAAACTAAAAGATTAAATTAGAGAAATGCCCTGAAATCCAAGCCTAAAAATAAATTAATATTGGACTATAAAAATATAAAGACTACTCTATATAAAAAATAAACTCAAAACTGGGCTATATAAAAAGTAGGATGGATTGAAAAGAATAAGCAAAATGCCGAATAACTATAAAAATAAACTAAGGACTGAACCATATAAAGAAATCATGTAAGAAACATACTAAATAATAAAATAAGCAGTGCATTTCACAAGAACCTGAGTAATATACTGAGTAAACTGAGGATAAACTAAAACTAGGGAATAAACATAAAATAATATTTTAAAAATTGGAAACTTTCCCTTTCATGCGCACAGGCAATAGTTTTATAATTCAATAAGGACTATTACGTAGAACTACGTTTACGTAAAGGATATAATTTTGTAATACTGAATGTTTAATTATAAAACGTTATTGCATTCGTATCGTTTTAATTGTTACATCCTTAACTGCATTCATCAATAAAGTAATGTACAAAGTATTGTCCCCCCCGATTATTATTATATATTTGATTTTCTTAGAAATCCGCCAGAGTAACGTTGTTAGGCATTACTAAAAGCTTTTATTTTCTAAAATATAAATCAAATTTTCCAATTTTAATATCGTGTTTCCATGTAGAATAATTTTATAAATAATTAAACAAATCGTACGTTTAAAAATGTTAATAATTTAGCTAGGACAAAAGGGGATAATGAAAATAAAACCTCCTGAATATTTTCCTTAATGCTAAATTTAAAAGCCTTTTCCATCAGAAATCCGTTTTTTATGGACAAGCAAATGTTTAATCCAGGAAGACTCATTATTAAATAAATTCACCAAGTTCACGAAAATTAAATGCAACTTTCAATCATTTCTGTTGGATTTAATGATTATTGCATGATTACTCATTTAAGAAACTGAAGATGAAAATTTGTAACTTCCATAATACTTTCTTGATTTCGGCAGTTAAGATGATATGAAGGATTCGTGAATCATATGTAACTTTGATATGATCTAGATGATATTTTAAAAACATTACATGGTTCCTCGTAACAATTTAAAGAACCTTATATGGACAACTTCACAGAGTTCCAAATGACATTTTAAAAAATTTTGTATGAAACAATACAGAGTTTCACCAGGAGATTCCATAACAAACAGTTATTTCGACACTGGCGTAAGGTGTAAAAACACGACGTTTCGGAAGCCAAGTGCTCCCTTTGTCAAGTGAAGACAGAATTTATGCCTTCACTTGACAAAGGGAGCAGTTGGCTCCCGAAACGTCGTGTTTTTAAACCTTACGCCAGTGTCGAAATAACTGTTTGTTAAGATCTTGTATGGTTAATGTTACGTATTTCCGTACGAAATTTGAAAGGAACTTGTATAATTAATGACATACAGATCTTCATGGCATTTGAAGAGACAGTATATATATGTGATTAATATCACATAGTTCCATTTGACATCTTTAAAGATATAAATTATGTAACACGCTTCCATATATATATGATATTTTAATAAAAGTTAAGTATTAAAGTTACTTGGCTCTTTATGATATTTTGAAGGATATTAAGTGATTAATGAATGTCATATCGTTCCATACGATGTTTAGAAACACTGCGTCATTACAGTCCCACATTTCTTTATAACATTTTAAAGATATTGCATGTTTAATATCACGTGACTCCATGTGGCATTTTAAAGGACATTACTAGTGACACCTCGTGCGTAAGAGCCACAGAGCTGCAGGTCACACTATAATTTATTTCAAATATTATAATTTATTTATTCACTCTCATTTATGCCATTTAGCCCTTAGGTATTCATAAGTTCTTAAGACTTCAATCATGGTAAGGAAATTGATTACTATCCTCAAGTTCTGTGGGAAAAATCAACTTCTGCTGCGGTTCTTTGTTTTGGCGCCATGGCTTAAATTGCGAGATAGAAATGGTAGATAATCGGCAGGTCAGCCACGGTTAACTATGTCTGCGTGGTGCTGCAAACAATTCGGAGCTTGTCTCTATTAGAACGCTTTGCTGGTATCGCACGTTTTGTGTCTGTTTTTGAGTCTGAAATAATTCCTTTATGTCGCTTAGTTGAGTTGTTTTTTTTTTGGAATAAAGTACAGTTGATGTGTATATTATCGAAATGGAACATTTCACCAGTATAGTAGAGCTTCCATTATAAAAAATAAATAGGACAATTCCAATTTCGAATAAAAATTATCAAACATATCAGAAATTAAATTTTTAATTTTAAGTACAAGGAAGCTACAACATTAACCAAAACGCTTAATTTTGTACCTTAAACTACAGCATCACAATTAAAACATCTTTATGTATGTATATATGTTAATCAAGATATTAACTGCTTTGGCAGGGGCGGACTGGGCTACGGGCCAGCCGGTTCATGGGCTGGTGCGCCTTCCTCCCGCTACGATAGGACTTGCGCCCCTCCTGACTATAGGGTCTTCGCCTTTATGGCTACATGACTTCCGTCCTCATGGGCTGACTGCGCTCATGGGCTATAGGACTTGCGTCCTCAGATAATCCAAGGTGCGTCCTTTGAGAGGAGGATGGCAGTCCGCCCCTTGGCAATCTAGGGGAATAGTCCGCAGATTAGCATATCCGATATATACAAACGTTGTGTGTATGTCCAATACCTACTGTTTGCGTTGATTATTTTATTAATACCGAAGTGGTGGTCTCAAAAACAAATATGAACTTTTTGCCAAAAACATTGAACAAGGGTTCACTTGAAAAACCAACAATAATAATTAAAAAAATTAGCATAGTTGTCCGTTTCCATTGACCCATATTTTTGTTAAACAAAGTTCGTATAACCGGTATTCCACTGTATCTAATTTTTTTTTATATTTTTGTATGTTATATTAAAAATATAAATTAGTTTAAAATACGATTCTCTCCCTCATTTGCAGCACTTCCACATTTCCAACTTACAAGACTTCCCTGGGCATTACATGGCAAATATCACATGGTTCCATATGACATTTGAATGACGTTGCATGGCTAATGTCACATAGTTTCATATGACATTTCACGGAAATTGTATGGCTAATCTCACATGGTTCCTCATAACATTTTAAAGAATATTAAGGGGGAAAAACGCAGTTCTTACACTTGATTATAAAATCAATATTTACTTTGTTGATTTTACGCAAAATATGTTATGTGAGACAGGAAAACACTTGGCAGGACTTCGGAAGCACCATTTGTTTTACACATGACCAGACTTTCTCTGAGTTGAACTCAGCCCATAGAGCTAACAAGCTGCGGATTTAACACATATGAACTATTCCAAAGAACGTGTAGACATGTCAAATACTCTAATGAACATTGTGACATATCAAGTACTCCAAAGAACATGGAGACATGTCAAATACTCTAAAGAACGTGGGTACATGTCAAATATTCCAGTGAACATGGCGACATGTCAAATATTCCAAAGAATATGGAGACATGTCAAATACTCCAAAGAATATGGATACATGTAAACTACGCCCACAAATTTTTCAGTTGATGTATTATATACCGCTATTTGTCTTTTATTTCTGCTGCCCCTCTTGACATTATCCCATATAATTAAACCCGTTTATTTAACATCACTAACTCAGATAAAATTTAATTAACATTATAAATTAGAGCCAACCTCGTTGCCTTGGGCGCTTAAGTTTGTGGACGGGTGTATAATTAAATAGCATTCTTATTTCCATAGATTTCATTGTTTCGAATTCGCATATAGAATGGTTGCATTAACTACTGCCGTGGAAACACGAGTAAATTTATGTAAAAAAAGCAATTGCAAACCACAGAGATAAAAATAAAGAATTTAAACGAAAATATACAATGACTGACCAGGACTTACCGTAACTAGTCAACTTTCGTCATTGGTCCAACGTAAAAGAAAAGATTCCGCAAAATTTTGGAAAGCACTGTTCCCTTGACTCTGCTTGATGAAGGGAACAGTAGTTTTCGAAACGCTTTAGAACCCCCTTTTCTTAAAAGTTGCGCAAGTGGCGAATTTTTATTAGTTAAAGAATTTAACCCTTGGTTTCCCAACGCGTGGCGCACAGGCACCGGAAAAATTTTGCCAATCGATGGTGGCAACATTGATTGATTTGGGGACTCGCGCGCTTCATTACCTTTCACCAGTGGCGGTTATAGAGGGTAGGCCGGGTGGGCCAAGACCCACCCAAATATTTTGTTTGTTTGTTTTTTTGTGAGAAGTAAACAGTTTGAACTTTTATCAACATGCGAATAGGTGGGTTTTTTTTTAATATAATTGCAATAGAGCTGTTTTTAGACGCAATTTTTATACCGTATTTATATATATATTGTTATATGAGGGTCAGAATATGTAATTTGTAAAACGTTTATTCCTTCACGAGGATATTTCAAAAGTGTGGGAATAATTAAAAGGGTATATATAGATTGAAACGCTATCAGATTTCATCTTAACGCAAATACAAGCTGGACTAAGTTGAAAAAAATAACTCTGGATTTAAGTGAAAATTGTGATAAAGTGCCAACACAGCCAGAACTTGACTTTTCCCACCGACAAATGGGTGATAAGTGTAGGTCATTTCACAGTACCTGGTATGAAAAGCATGAATGGATTGAGTACTCGGTTAAGAACGAAGAAATATTTTGTTCTGTTGGCCGCCATTTCTCATTACCAAAAAAAAAAAAAGCGATGTACTATTAGTAAATAAGGGGTACTTGGACTGGAAATGAATCTAGGAAAAAAGGACCGATGGGAAGAAGGAAAAAAGGGCCAGTGGAAAAATGTCGTGGGAAAGAAGAGCCGATCACAAAAAAAGGGGACGTTCACAAATTTCGTAATTTTAATTGCAATTGGAATAACTGCAATGTTCACAGCTGCAAACATCTTAAAACGATTATCATCATTGATGCATCGAGGGGTGCCTTTATCTCGGATGCTACTAAAGTCACATCTACCAAATTTTATAGACAGATAGTACACATGAGTGTCTTTATACATGACAACATATCAGAGGCGTATCGAGAAGTGCCACAGGCCCCCCATTGTTTATCTCGGCTGCTATGTATTGAAGCCACATTTATTAAATTGCACGGAGTATACATGAGTGCCTTTAACATGCAACCTATCAGGGGCATATCGAGTGGTATCGCATCCCCCTATTATTTATTTCGGCTGCTACTGAAGCCACGTCTACTAAATTCCATGTACGTTTCTGTATCAAATCTTACTGATTTGTGTAGTTATATTTTCATGATAGCAATATGCAAATCGAGTGGGTTTGATAAGGATGATTTCCTTTGATGTATCAAATGATGTACCAACTAATTTCTATAGCTATTAAGTAATTTC
Source organism: Dysdera silvatica (assembly GCA_006491805.2). Classification (NCBI taxonomy): domain Eukaryota; kingdom Metazoa; phylum Arthropoda; class Arachnida; order Araneae; family Dysderidae; genus Dysdera; species Dysdera silvatica. Next base: position 170,570,825 of record QLNU02015003.1, read on the forward strand.
CATTAATAATTATGCATTTCCTTGTAATGATCAAGCATGTGGGAAGAGGATGTGAAATAGTAACTTGTGGGAGTTCTTGGTGAAATAGGGTCGAAATTAAGCAATCCGGATATTTGGGGGTGAAATAACTATAACTTTCTGTTATAGTGTCAAGATTGACACCATAAAATATTTATATGAAACACGTGTTGGACAGGAAGAAGAGTTACATCGTCCAATCAGGAGTGACTATGTGAGGATTCTCGACATATGAGATCATTGTAGAAAAAGAATTCGAGATGTCCAAACAAGGAGACATGGGGAGAGACAAGGAGATGGAATGGGATAGAAAAGTAGTACTCGCAAACGGACGTGGTGCGGTTCGGTACCTCATACTATACGTTAGAACTTAGGCGTTGCGCTTAGAGTGGGAAATTATCTGTCCCTGTATGTACCAATAACTTTGACGTTACCAATAAAATAGTATCAGCTTATGTACTACAATCGTTGTCCACTAACTCTCCAGCGTCATCATTCTACATACGCAAGTGGAAGAACCTACACGCCTTGCAAAGGAGTCTATTTCACTCAGCTTGTAAGCCGAGCTGGTGGCAGCATATACTAACCACGACTTCCCAGGTGGTCAGCCTAATACGAATATTACGGCTATCATCAGATCAAACATAGACGTGAACATCACAATAGTAGCAGTGGTCTTAGCCATTACATTCCCCAATTAGGAAATTAAAGACCATTTTCATACTTCTTTTTCCATAACTATTTTTCTATTGGCTATTTTATCCAACCCATTTTTTTCCACTTACCATGATTACCCAAATTGTATGATATACAATTTCATTGTTAAATATTCTATTTTTGTTGCCGTAAATCCATTTTTTAAATTTATTTTTTTCTATAACAAAAAAATTACGCGAGAAAGGTACAAATACGAATATAATTATTCACATGGACCGTTTGAATGCTTGGGTTAATGTATACAGAATACAGTTAAACCTGTGTAAACTAATATAAGGGTAATATATAATATTTTCTTTTATTCCAGCCCCAGCTGGACGGAGTTTTTCCCACCATGAAACGTATTAAAATATAACTACGAGAAAACATGGCTGGGAAACGTTTTCATAACTTAGCCCTTATATACATAGAGCGTGAACTCAGCAATGCCCTCATGATTAATCCTGACACAGTAATTGACAAATTTGCACCTCGAAAGGGATAACGACGTCAGTTTTCGTTGTAAATATTCATTAAATGAAAGAATATGTTGAAAGAAATAGCGAAAATGGAGATAAAGAGGATAATAAATAGTAGAGAATAGAAACGTAATAGAATAGTGGGGGGGTAGAGAGATAATAGGATAGTAGAGATCGAAGAAAAAGAGAAATAGATATAAAGTTGCGAAGAAATATGAAATATATAAATGTATTAATTGTAAATATTCTTCTTTTTTTTTTTATTATTTCAGAGCCCAAATTAGTTTTGCTAAAATATTAAAACGCAAGTTGATTCTGAAGCGTGTTATTTTTTTTATTAGGTATTGTATAGTAGACTTCGGAGTATAACCATGAGATATATGGTGTAATTCAAATATGTATTTAAGTATTTGTTTATGTAAAATAAATACCGAAAACTATTATGCATGTTAAAATATCATACGTTTTATCCGGGAGTCATTAGACATTGTCTTAGAGATAGTTTCCTTATTCGGAGGTTTATGTTCTCAATGGTGTCCGTTAATGGAGGTTTTACTTTATATTTGTTAAAGCTAATGTACGAAAATAACGCCCCACCCCCTTCCGTGGTACCCCACTGCGAACAGCTCCTCCCTTTTGGCACGCCACTGGGAAGAACCCCCTTCCTCAGTTACCCCAATGAAGGCCCATACATAAAAAAAAAATTCTGAAACCTCGCCTGTCATAACTCCGGGCAAGTCGTAATTTTTACTCGGTCCCATTTGATTTTCATAGGAGACAATGCAATTAAACCTCATTTACTCGTCGCTAATTGAAACACTACTACGGATAACACGTCACTGTGGAATAGTGGAAAAGATTATGAGGAACATATATATAACCACATAGAGAGATACCGATATCGATATTGCAATATGTTCTTAAGCATGACTGTGAAACAGCAAAAAAAAAAAAAGACCGTCGCCAGAGCTTCTCGGCAAGTGTATCGTGATATTTGTAGTAAGGGATGATCTTTTATGAAGCATCAAAATTTTTACATTTTCGTGGATTCCACGTTTTGAGTAACTTCTTACTCGCAGTATTTTATTAAAATTTCAGAAAAATTCCCTTACGATACTTTAGAAAATAGCGTGCGATTTGCTTTGAGATTTTGCGACATATATTTAGAAATATTTCCCCTTCTGCTTTCGTATCTACACGCGCGGAGGCTTGTAGATTAATTCAATAATACACTTAACTATTCGATATATTTAATTAATTTACGTAATTTAGAATTCTACTCTGCGAAAAAACGCTACCTGGTGCTTGTTTGTAGAAGTTAAAAAAAATGATAATAATAATTTAATGATTTGACTTAAAAAAACATTTTAACGTCAATTAACGAGCGATATTTTTTTTTGATGCGCGATTTCGTCCTTTATGCGTCACCTACCGGCAAAATCGTGAACTTTTTGAATGTACTGTAATTAATGACTGTTGGTCATTTTTTAGTATTTTTCCATCATTTTGATGGAAACATACTAAAAAATAGAGAAATTTCTCCAGTGGCTTTGTGTGTTGACCATTATTTGGCCATTGTGTTATCCCTGAGAAGGGTAATAATATCTTACATCCTTATATACGGAGAAAGAGAGCGTTGTTCCTGTCTTCGTTGGTCTAGCGATCAAAGCACTCCGGGGTCAATGGAGGGGACCTTAGTTCGACTCTAGTGCGGGGACGGCGTCTTTTTTCTCCTATACCTAAAAAGAGTTCTAACTTGAGCTTATACGTGAGTGTCGAAAATTATTAAGTATTTATTTATGAGGGTAAAACTAATTTAACTGACGTGAAAAAAATTTCAACACTGCAATTTAATAAATGATTGCAACACAAAATTTCAGATTTCGCCGCTAGGGGTTTATCTGTCTTCTACCTCTATTTATATAGCGAGAAAATGGTCCGATCAGTTCAAAAATTTGTACCAATATGTAAATCATCGAGATGAATCGAATAAAATTAAAATCGAAGCTCTATCTCCCATAGGAGCGAAACTCCGTAGCGCATGCGCCGATCGACACCAAATCAGGAACCCGTGACGATAATGACTGTCTGATTACCCTATCAAAATTTGAAAATTTTCACTCGCCATTTTCTAAATATACGCCATTAGTTCCCAATTTGGCCGCTACGAGCTAAATTTGATGAAAATCAATTCAAAACTTTCAATTGACTTCAAAAGATTCAACCGATTTCAAAAAACTGAAACCGTTTCAAAATTTTGAAAAAATTTCAATACAAAGTAGTTATGGAAGACCTTTATCTTAGGGAGCTTAATTGGGGAAGGCGTCGAAATGGCCAAAATATTGCTTACGTAATATTTAAAAACTCCCTTATCGACAGAAAAATCAAAAACAATAGCGGATTTAGTATCTATTGTAACCCGCTAATAACGAACATTTCATGATTCCATTTCTTAATTTACTTAAAACCCTTTGTTTATTGGGGGCGGCATCCCACATTTTCTTAATAATAATAAAAATGCTTCGTATCGATAACCACAACCACCGCCACAGAGCAATGGCGTGAGGTCCATAGAAGCTTGATTGATTGATTGTTTGGCTTTTTTATGGCGCAAGAGCATCTGGGCTATACTGCGCCAAACACATACTGGGCTATACTGCGCCGTGAGGTCCATAGAAGCAATGTAAACATTGCTTGTCTAACATCAATTTAAAACACATTTCTATTTTTTCCTTAATTATAAAGATTGAGAGGAGATTAACTCCAGATAAATTTTCAGTTACACAAACTGATCTTCACAATATTTTTGTTGATTGAGGGCGGCGTTTGTGACGTCATATTGGAAGCAATTTGAAAATTGCCTTTTAATGAGATTGTTAACTATAGGCGTAGCAGGGTTTAAGCTGCAGTCTCGTTTTTCGCAAAATGCGACGAGTTGCTCGAAAATGCGAAGAAAAAATTATTGCCCATCGCGAAAATGCGACAGGCATTTTTAACCACAGTTTATTCTCTGAAAACAGGATTCCTCGATTCCAGAATATCCGTTTTGCACTTCAGCGATCTTTTCTTGTTCCTTTTTGTTTCCTCTTCAAAATTCTTAACAGCACCTGTTAAGCATCGTTGATATAAATAATTTCATTGATACGATTTTTCGAGCAACGAAAGCAACTAATATTTTTTAGCATTTTGCTACAAATTATTTTCCCATTTTAGCATTTTTGCGACAGCATGTTTTGAGCCAGCTTAAATAAACTCTGAGGCATATCTGCGTAAACATTTTATTAATATTGTATTTTAATTTTCTATATAATCGTGTTTTATAAGCTTGAAATCTGGCAGTTTGTCAAATTAAACATCAATTTAGTTTACAGATAGTGATTACTTTAACTTTTAAGCCTAACAAGCGCGAAATAATTTAAATCTGTGAAGCATTTCTACGAGAGCTTATGTCAACGACAATGCTGCCATCTAGTAGCGTCAATGCGAACTTTTATTATATTTCGGGCAATTTAAGACAAGACCTTTTTGACAACAAAGCATCCAAGGAAAACGACACAAAGCAAAAATAAATGTATTGCTTGCCTAAATAAAAGTGCCACCGCACACCACTGCTA
>QLNU02015003.1:170575731-170615008 GCA_006491805.2 Dysdera silvatica
CTTCGAACGCGGATGACAGAAAAAACTTTTAATGCACACCCACAGAGACATTCATATTGATGTAAAGTAATGTGATTGACAAGTTTTCAAAGAAACCAAGATGAGTCGACTTTGCATTATAAACTTCAAATTTTTTAAAAAGTTGCTTGTTATGAAAAAAGTAAAATAATTACAATGTTTTTATAGTTTAAATTTAAACTTGTTCTATTAATTACATTGTAAATTATCGTTTTGGTTATTGTATATGTCTCCTTTACTAGGTTATCCTTCTGTCATACTTGACTATAATCTGCCCTAAACCATATAGTTTAATTAAAGAAAAGCCCAGCTTTAATTCATTGTCGTAAATTAAATATTTTGGTGAGTATAAAGCAGGGTTGTCCAACCTTTTTGGGTAGCGGGCCACTTAAAGAATTTTCACGGATCTTATAAGCCAGCGGTTTCTTAAAACATAGAAATATAAAAACCTAACTTACCTTTAACAGTCTCTCTTTAGAGTTTCTTCTAGTTATTCCTTCGTGCACTTCCGATATAGAAAGGGGTCACCTCTGTTGCTCAAACGATTTTTCCATATTTTTGAAAAAAATCTAAAATTTTTGTTTGTGAATTTTTTTTATTTCAAACAGTTGTAGGCAGGCCGGATTATGGCCCGCTGGCCATATGCTGGACAACCCTGGTATAAAGAAGGGCTAGTAATAAAACAACATTTACTAAAACTAAAATTTTCCCGGTGAGGTCCCCCGAAACCTCCCCCCTCCCCCACGCAGTAAAAACATCCTGGATCCGCCATTGCCCTGGTGACGAACTGAGGAAGTTTAAAAATGTATTTCGAAAGTTAATTAATGAAACGGAAACATTTTCAATTAGAAAGTTGTAGAGCGTCCTTTAGTTAGTAAGAAAAGATTCACGGTGTTATGTTTAGCTTTACTTAACCGTAGTTTATAGCTATTATTTATATAGCTAATAACTCGTGAACTCGGTCTTGAGTTGCTCTCGGTTTTGTTTGGCTTTATTATTACGAGTTTCAAATAAAGCTTGTGTTCTCTTATATACGTTATTAAGAGTAGAATAACGTTACACACGGCTTATGCGCAATATGTACACGTACTGCCAAAAAGTAGTGTTCCGAAAGTTTCTGTGCATCGCTTTCACTTGATGCTTTCTGGCGATTTAGAAATCGAGTTGAAATTTTTATAGAAAAGAAATCATGCGCTATCAAGTGCTCTCCTTCCTATAAAAACTTCAACTCAACTTCTAAAACGCCTGAAAGCATGGATTGAAAGTGATGAATTGAAACTTTCGGAACACCTCACTTTCTGGCAGTACATTTTGCATATGGTCTGTATATCTTCTCTTACTAACTAAAGGTTGGTCTACAACTTTGTAATTGAAAATATTTCCCTATATTAATTAACTTTCGAGATAAATTTGTTAACTTCCTCAGTTCATCACCAGGGGCGCTGCTATTAATTTAATCTGTTAGCGCGTAATCATTTTACTATACCGATTCCTAACTTCCGTTGCAAGAGCAATTCTCGTTCAAAAGTTATTGGCCGCATTCGGACTTTCCTAGGAACTCCGTATATCCGCCTGCCCAGGGCAAAGTTTAAGAGAGTATGAAAGCATCCGTTCAATAGATAGCGATATTTTTTTTTTTTTAATTTCCGAGACTAAAGTAGCCTAAATTTTGCAAAAAAAAAAGGTGGATAGTATTATCAAGAAATACTGATTGGTCCATCGTGATGGACCAATCAACATCATTTTGGATAGGATACAACTTTCCCAGTATAGGATAAGCCAATAATCAAATCCTTCTATAGATATTTATGTATTACACAATCAAATGCTTCCATAGATATTTATTGCATAACCAAATGCTTCTGTAGATGATATTTATTACATAATCAAATGCTTCCGTGGATATTTATTTATTACATAATCAAGTGCCTCCATAGATATTATTTATTATATAATCAAATGTTTCCATAGATATTTATTTATTACATAATCAAATGCTTCCATGGATATTTATTTATCACATAATCAAATGCTTCCATGGATATTTATTTATTACATGATCAAATACTTCCATATAGACATTTATTTATTGCATATTTCTTCTCAATGTCAGGACACCCCCCTAGCTCTTGTCTCCTTGGAGTTTGAAATGATGGTGATGTGAGAGATGATATTTAGAAGGACGAAGTTTATCACACGCTTGTTTACAATCTCTTAAAAGATGGTGCAGCATTTGAAGAGGCTGAGGCATCAGTTTCAATGGGAACATGGATTTTGTCCTCTGTGTCTCCTAAAACGCCCCCTTCCTCCTCTCGAAACACTCAAATAATTATTAAATCAATAAAGTGCCCAAATCTCCTGTTGACGTTGCGAGATTCAACGCATCAGTTTTAACCGTTTTGGATGGAAGGGTTATTTTCCCCTGGAGTTGGAACAACATTAGAGTTTGGAGTTTTTCCTTGCTTGTTTTTATTGGTTGCCTGCTTGTTTTATTTTGTCTTCCGTTGTCGTTTTCCGGACGTTAGTAGATTGGCTGCCGCCCAAGTCATCTGTTGCTGAAGCGAAATTGAGCAGCGGGGTGATTTGTTGATCAAAGGCCAGATGAGGATTGGCGTCATACACTGAAAAATTCAAAAACACAAGAACGAAAACAATGCCTTTACACGACAATACAACGTTATTAAATCAAAGTGAAATTGGCACAATAAATTATATACTTCATAAAAGAGTTTAATGTAACCAATAATTGGAAGACATTAGAATTACTATCATTATATCCATGTGAAACTTACAAAATTAAACTTATATAACGATTTTTACTTTATAATTACAAATTATAATTGATATCACATGAAAATCACAAGGTGGCCTTTAATTACTCTGACAGGAAATATATATGACTTAAAAACTTACTTTCAAAACAAAATTTGTTTACATTTAATTAAAAAATATTTACGAACTATGAATACCGTTTTTCTCGGGTTTATATCGCTTGAAATTTTCGAGTTTACTTCGAAGGCGTGGCGAAAGACGATCGACCTTCAGAAGCTAAATGTCAAATGTAAACGTCATGTGATAGATGATGCTTGTCATTACCATGACCATATTCAGTCATATTTTATTGTTTATCTTCTGCCGTGTAAAGATCTCTCACAGGTGTTGCCATTCGTATGGATGCTATGCAATTCCTCTCCTAGTTATTTCCTCTAACCTACTTTCCTGATCACTCATTCCAAGGCCGTAGACAGGCTTTAATTTCGGGGGGATTCAAAAATTTTTACAAAATAACGAATAACGGTTTGTCACCTTTATTGTTAAGAAGAAATATAAATAGATCAGCAGCTTAGGAAATGGGACTCCGGGGCCCAAGCCCCCCCCCGTTGGATATCAAGACATTGTTTTCTCTAAGGCCGCATCACATAATCTTCTTTGAAGACATTTGAGCCCCCATGAGTTTCAAGTTGCTACGCGACTGAAATATAATAAATAATACAAAAATAAATGAAGGAATACCAATTTTGCCTCCGGACATCATTGTAAAATTTTACTTGTGATTTTGCTATCAAAATTTAATTTCTCAGAATTTCCTTCTTTCAACGAAAATGGTTTCTATTTTTCCATTCTTTTTAGTATTCTTAAACTAATGATCTTTAATACGAGACCTTGTGGTTTTAGAATTTGATAATTCAGGGTTTGAGAGTCCTCCACTTTTTACAAGTTTGACGAGTAAATATATATATTTATATATATATATATATACGTATTTTTGCAATTTGCCTCTACGTTTATAACTTAAGACTCCATCTTACCGAAGATGCGTTCGACCGTCGCATACTCCATTTCACTAGACATTTCTTTTTGATCTCTACCAATTATTTTAAGCACGCACCTTTCAGTGCTTTTTTTTTTTTAATTGTTTTCAAATTTTATTTGTATCTTTTATTGTATCCATAGCTTTGACCAACTCAAAAGGGACTGATGACACCCACTGACTGTATAAAATCAATTGAACTCCTTTAGGATAAAATCATTGGTAAGTTAGTGACTGTTCATTGCTAGTCACTTGAACTGGATGTTCAAATAGATTTGAAACTCAGAACCGGATGTAAAACTGTTTGAATTCAACCAGCTGGGTTTTTGAACCCATGACAACAGTATTGAATAAAGCTTTTTCTTATAAATGTAGGTAAGGTCAGTGGAATGGGACAGCCCACGTACGATCACGTGTGTACGCGTATATGTTTTCTGTTTAGTTTTTCATTCGCACATACACATGCATACGTATATATGTGCTTACGTGTATGTGCTTACTTATATCAATGTGCGCATGAAGAAGGAATTGAAAATGTGTTTAATTTCAATAAAATATACTAATACATGTATTAAAAACAATTATACATATGGTTTCATACAAAAGATTATTATAAACGTCTAAGCATTTGGATACTTTTGACACGTTAACATCTCCGTGATGTTTCTATTTATTTGTGTCAGTTTTCTTCAGCGTGTTGTGAAAATAAAAACTGAGATATAGGTTGAAGAAACAATGGTACGTTCACCAGAAACTCTTTTATATTTCTAGAAGTTAATTAAAGTAGTTTTTTGTATTGTTTCAACACTCTCTTTAGATTTTTCTCATCTTCGCAATATTATGATGAAGTCCTATTCGCGAACAAGGCCGAACGAACAACCTGGGCTTAAAAATATCAACAATTATTTTTTTACTTCACTGTTCAGTTTTTGAAAATCTTATCATATTTTTAGAATATTTATCTCTAAAAATTCCAACACCTGGAGATCAAATAGAAATCTTGTTTTCTCGAAACAAGAAAGGAACTCATCAGCTACTTTTTTTCATTCTTCTGATGATTCACCGCGGAAAGTCAAGTGATAATAAAAGGCCGGTGCGCCGCCATATTTCGGAAAGTTCAAGCATCATTAAAAGTACCATAACACAGCAATGTTTATATATTCATCTTTTAGAAAACTTAAATGTTGAAATTTTTCAGGCATGTCTGCAAGCAAGACACACTTCCAAAACAACGCCTATGATATAGTTTTATTCGCAGTGTATGCACATTGCCCAAATGTGAATGCGCTTATAGTCGTTAGTGTGTATAATGAGCAATGTTTCACGTATTGTCTTCTAACCATGTGCGTAAATACTTTCAACATGTGCGTAAATACTTTCAACATGTGCGTAAATACTTTCAACATGTGCGTAAATACTTTCAACATGATGCCAAGTGACCAAAATTGAGTAGAACTAAAAATACCTTTAACGTTAAAATTTATTTACCGATTTTATCGAATTCTGTTCTGGGCGTTCTTTTCTCTACCTTAAATATAAATGCCATGGGATGAATACAAAAACTGATTTCTAAACACGTTTTTTTCTGGTAGTTCCCGCCTTTATTACATGGGGAGATCAAAAAAGGGCCCCAATCATTACCAAATAAAGGATTTTGCTGTAAAAAATCGATAGAATTATCGATAAAGCTTCAATAATGACTATAATGATAAATAGTTGTCACTTTCGACAATGTAGAAATTGCCTAGCTTAGAAATAAACGTTCTTGGTTTTTTTTTTTCTACAAAATATTCCGCCTATTGGTTTTGCTATTGCCCTTCTAGCCTAAATTTTCAACTCCAGTGAATGCCCCGAAGGATAAGATATTTGGAACGCGAAGAAGATAGCTTCAATGGGGTGAAGGAAATTAAGAACAGTGTTCCTTTAACCGCAGAAAAAGTTCAATCTTCTCATTGAAGACTAGGAGAAAAGTTAAAATTAGAAGCATCAATAGAACGGAATCTTACCAATAAAATCCTTAAAACCAGCGTTTTCAAAAAAAAACCCAAAAAAACTCAAAAAGCCGGGTTCTCAATAGAAAAGGATCCCGAAGACGGGGTTCTTAATAGAAAATGATCCCCAAGGACAGGGTTCTCAATTAGTCCAGGAAATATAACCAAAAAATAGGCCTAACCCGGAACAAATTGCAATAGAAATTATTTTTTCACCATCATGTGTAAACAAATGTCCAGAATAGTATATCCAAAACTTACTGTAATTAGTGCACAGGAAACCGCCGCCATCTTGAAAAAATGGTGGCGAAATTAGTTTTTTTAAAGCATCTTATTCACCAGAGGAGTTTCTCGGATCTCCTGGGCTAACACGAAATGAAAATAGTTTCTGAATGGCTATACTCCCTTGAGTTCCAAAATACCCTACATGTGTCCCTAAGTGCCAGGAAAAATCTGCTAGGGGGCCTTAAATTTAAATTATAAAAGTTCTCCAATTTGGTCCAAATCGACATATGTTATAGAGAAAACAATTCTGAGTCAGGTAAAAATATTAAAAAGAATTGTGTGCTATTTGCTTTCGGACGACGTAGTTTTCTTTGTGCCGTCGTATGTTTTAATGTTTGTCTCTACCCTTTATATTTGTTAAATTAAAAAAGTGCGTATTTATGTTTTTTACGGACTGAATCACTAGTTAAATATTTAGTTGCAGAAGTTTAGGAAAGTTATATTAATTGGTAATAATAATAATTGTTATTTTGACACAGTCCGTGAAGAAGCGGATTGAACTTCGTTCCATTTGTTTGAAAGCAGAAACAGGTTCCAGTTATTACATTCGATCAACCACTGTTTTGGAAAGCCTCTATAATTGTAGACGATGGGTCTCACAATCACGACTTGAAAGGTGTTGCCTTCATGCTTGGACCATTTCACACTTTTATGAATTTCTTAGGAAGCAATAGGTACTATAATGGAAGGTTCAGGCCTCAGAGATGTGCTCCGGGAATTGTATATGGAAAATGCAGTGGCTCATATGCCGTCTGAGAAGGCAATGTCACGTGCTTTTCGAGGATATTTGGTCGTTGATTCAGCTATTAACAATATGCTAACCGAAAACGCATTTCCTGAGCATGTGGAAGGAAAGACACACCCTCTTATAGATGAAGTTAAAACTTTGCATGAGTGTGTTATGTCACATACAACTACAGCTGAAGAAATAAAGTAATCTGAAACTATATGTAAAATTGCCGACATTCTGTAAGCAATTAAAAAGGACTCGTGGAATATGTCAGAAAGGAGTAAACTTTGGCTGGAATATATGAACACGATTAGCACGGCTCGTAAATTCATTGAATCTGATAGAATTGGAAACTGGGACTTGCATCTGCAGGCAGTGGAAGAAGCCCTTCCCGTGTATGCAGCAGCAGCAGGACATGGTCACTATCAGGAGTCTGCCTACCTATACTTATAAAACATGTTATCCTTACCTGTATTAAATTCTTCAATCTATGAAAGATTTCAACAAAGTTTCCATGGTATCAGAAGAACTAAGAAAATATGGGCTGGATTAGCATGTGATTTTGCTATTGAGCAAGTGCTAATGAGAAGTGCTTTGAAAAGTACTGGTGGACTTACAAGAGGGAGTATTTTTTTCTGATATCCAGAGATCTCTGTGGGTCTTATCGATGCCAACTTGTCTTTATACAATGAAGCCATGCAGTCACTAACGTCCATCGCTTTTGAAACAAATGAACAGCACAAAGAATTGAGAGAGTCTGGAGTACTAAGAGATACTACAGATTTCAATATGGTTCTTGCACGGATGCAGTTAATCTCACCATTCAGTATTGAGGGTTCCTTGCAGAACATAACAACAGGGGTTACAGATTGTCCTCAAGTCAATATGTGTGATTTTCTAGCTGTTGGTATATGTGTGTTAACTGAAATGATAGGAAAAGAGATAGCATTGGCATATCATACAAAGCTCTCAGACAAAGTTTGCATACTTTCATCTACTTCCAACTTCAAAATAAGCAATGAAGTGAGCATTGAACCAGGATTGTTATTTCAGCGAATGCTAGTTATAGCTAATACTGGAAACCACAACTTACATGAAGCATTAACATATGAGCTATGTGTATATCCGCCTTCGTTATTTCAGTCAGCGACGATGTTTCGAAAGGCTGACAAATCTCCTTTGGTGCATGCTATTTCCCAGCATGCTGGTGTGCAAATTTTCCTTGACAAGCTTCCTGATGGCCCTCAACATTACGTACTTTATGGAGGCTCTTTTCTTCACCGTATCCAATGGTGTAATGAAAAAATTTATGCAGATATTGCTACTTCTTATGCCGATTTTGCTTATCGAAAATATGGCAATTCTTTTGTCATTTTTGATGGTTATGAGGGAGGCCCGTCAATAAAGGACAATACTCACCAACGCAGAGCAGGCACAGGCATCAGTCCCACTGTCAATTTTCTTCCCGAAACAAAATTCATAGGAAGGAAGGATCATCTCTTGTTCAATAGCATCAACAAGCAGCGGACGCTGTTTCTCATAGGTGAACATCTTAACAAGAATGGAATTACTGTTATTTATACAAATGGAGATGCTGACACTGAGATTGCTGAAACTTCTGTACTACTAAGTGAACCATGTAACGTAACTGTAATTGGAGAATATACTGACACCCTTAATCTATTGTTATTCCATTGTTAACCCAACGAGTTCTGGTTATACTTCCGCACTTATATTGGGCGGCTGTTACCTAAAAATTCTATATTTGATATCTATGCCATAAAACAAAGACTTGGATTTGATGTTTGTAGAAGACTTCTTTTTATTCATGCCTTTATCAGCTGTGATAGCAAGTCGAGAATTTTTGGATTAGGAAAACAAAAGGCACTAAAACTAATAAATGACAAAAATATTGTCGCTTTCGCAGATCAGTTCTCTTCTCCAAATCAAACTACTGCACACATAATTTTGGCAGGAACAAATGCTATAATCACGTTATTAAGTGGTCAACAACATGAAACGCTGACCCATTTGCGTCAAAGAATACTAACAGCAAAAGTTATTTCAGCCAAATGCTTTATTACACCTGAAAGGCTACCTCCGACAGCATTTGCCACAAAGTACCACACTTTGCGTGTCTATTATCAAATATGTGCATGGAAATGGAAAGAGAGGCTTTGAATCCATGTGAATGGGGATAAGAATTGAGAAGAAACGAATATTACCCAGTCAGTCACAACTGATCTACCTCCTGCCCCACCATCATTGCTGTCTATATAATATATTGCAGTCGTGTGACTTCATGTGCTACAATGCGTTGCAGCTGCAGGAAAAATGGCTTAGAATGTATAATTGCTTGTGCCCACTGTTATGGGGATGGCTGTGCAAGTAAGTCGGACATTGAAGAAGAAGATTGTGACGAACTGGAATTGCCATATAATAACATACAATATAATAATAAAAGTTCACAAAATTATAATCAATGGTTATTCGTTATTTATTTTCCAGAGTGTTAGGGCCTCGAGGCTCATACACTATGAAGATTCTACTGGTTTTATTGTTTATGCGGGAATTTTACTATTTTTACCTGACTCAGAATTGATTTTTCTATAACATATGTCGATTTGGACCAAATCGGAGCACTTTTATAATTTAACTTTAACGCACTGTAGAGGATTTTTCCTGGCACTCAGGGACACATGTAGGGTATTTTGGAACTCAAGGGAGTATAGCTTTTCAGAAACTATTTTCATTTCGTGTTCGCTCCTTAGGTCCGAAAAACTCCTCTGCTGAATAATGTGCTTTAAAACACCTATTTGCGCCGCCATCTTTTCAAGGTTATTGTATATCATTGTATTATACGAAATGCCCGTTGCAGTATATGTATTTATTTTATATAAATCGAACTTGTTTGATTTAATCTGCGTAGTGTTCGATTTATATAAAATAAATACATATGCTGCAACGTGCATTTCGATCAATTTAATACCAGTCTCTTTGCAATTTGGTTTAAATAGTAGTCTATGTACTACACCATTCTGCGAAATAACTGGCAACAATATATATACGTTCGTAAAGAGATTATATATTGTCCTTCGTAGCTCAGTGGGTAGAGCCTCCGCCCGGCAAGTGGAAGGTCGTGGGTTCAGGTCCCACCGAAGGCAGAAATATTTATTTTCTTTCGAACGTTTCACCATCTAATCACGCCATACCATCGGCGTTGGTATCACTACGCCAATAAACGTTGATTGATTGACATTGTTGTTTGATTTTACAGATTTCTTCCAGCGTATGTAATGAGGCAAATATGTGTGATATTCTACAAACTTTCTTTCAGCAAAAAGTACCCACACCTGTATAACTTTTTTTTTTACATAAAATCACCTTTTTCAATACTATTTATGTTTATTATGCGTATGTATAGTCGATAGTAACGTAATAGGATACATAAGTCACACATACACACACATATATATACATTGGCGAAGCCAGCTTCGAGATCTAGAGGTGGAACTATGATTTTACCCCAATATGTGTTTTCTCTATATAGTTTTCAAATGCAATTTTAATAATGTTTAGGAAGGCTAAGACACCCCACAGCCTACCCCTACCTAATGACGCCAATAATATAAGTAGGGTAATTCCGAGAGAGATGGACCAGCGGGTGAGATGGACCACTCATTTATTTTTTAGAAACGGCCGCTATGTGATACTGACGGCAGTGCCATTTTGTAATGGCAGATGCGAATCTTACGGTGTGTTGTTTTTATCATCTTTGGTCAAGCATTTGAGCGAAAAAGCTGCAAAGTACAAATCAGGTGAGTTAAATGTTTTTCTGTATTATTTAGAATGTAAGGTATATATAGATTAGCTAATAATTTTTTTTTGAACCAGCATCTAACATGAGGTGTAAGTCATGTTAATCAATAAGTGTAGCGAGTAGTAGTGGTAATAGCACCACTACTGCTCACTACACTTATTGAGCAGTAGTGGTAATAGCACCAACGTGGACGCGATGGATACCTGCTCTATCTCTCACTGGTAATCGGTAGAGATGGACCAGGTTTTATATAGTTAAAATTTTATTTTTTTCGACAAATGATTAATAATTTTATATTTATAATAATAATTTGCCTCTATGTGTTTATAACGTGACATTTTGTATATTTGATATTGAGAAAACGCACTGCTCACACAAAATATCCCATACAGCCTGTATTTTTTTTCATTTTTTTTCAAAGAAAAATGCCAACTACGTATGAAAAGAAACTGGGGTCTACTAGAGGAACGTGGAATGGAGACGATTTGCTGAAGGCTGTTGATGCGATACAAAAAAAAAAGTTATGAGGATCAACGAAGCTGCAAAGTATTTTAAAATCCCCAAAACTACTCTGAAAAGGAGGATAAAATCCAACTATTTTTCCAAGAGATGTTTCGGTCCATCATCTCTATTAGGTCAAGCAAACGAAAAGAAAATGGTGCTTCACATTAAGAAACTGGAAGCACGTGGCTTTACTCCATCAAGGGATTGTGTTCGATCCATAGCTTTTCAGTTAGCTCAACAGTTAAACATCAAACATACTTTTTACATGGAGAGTCAAAAGGCGGGTGATGATTGACTGACATCTTTCTTAGATCGGAATCCTGACTTGTCAGTAAGAAAGTCAAGAAGGAGTCTCTATGAATAGAGCTCTAGGAATGAATAAGGAGGTAGTTGTAAAATATTTTGAACTATTGAAAAATATTTTGATTGAAAATGACCTCATAAATAAGCCTGTACACATTTTTAATATAGGTGAAAGTGGCTTACAATTGAACAACAAGTCAGGATGTGTTATCGCAATGAAAGGATCAAAAAGCATAACTACTATCACATCCTTTGAAAGAGGTGAAATGACATCTATGGTTGCTTGTTTTAATGGAGAAGGCACTTAGATTCCTCCTATTATTGCATCTTCAAGGGGAAAAACGAAAATCTAGAGTTTGGTGATGGCATGCCATCCGACTTGTGTGGGCGAAGAAAATCTAAAACTAATGAACTCTTAAATAATAAAGTTAAAAAAAGTTGTGATTATAATATTCAATTATCAATTTTTATTACTAATGTTTAGTCTCATTCCTGTTTCAATTTTAAGTAGGTCCATCTCTCCCGTAGTATATGGTCTATCTCTCCCATAGCACATGGTACATCTAACTCGGAGTGGTATGGGATAAATAGTCCACTTGCAGATTTTTTTGTTACTTGTTAGTACATTTTCTTGTACGTCTCTTGCATTTATACTCATTTTTAGCATATGTCCCCAGAATAATATGGTACCATTTTTTCACCCATATTGCTATTAATAACGAAAATATAGCAATTTTTAAAAATGGGAGCCATCTCTCCCGGATTTTACCCTACATTTGCTAGGAGTTTGTTTGACTGAATAATTAAAAATATCGCGCTTGGTCAAATAATATTCGCTAGAACTGTCAATATTAGGTAAAGCGAGGTTTATGAAACGAGTTTAACTAAAGAATTCACATAATTGGGATACTTTACTTAAAGCTTTAAGACAGTAGTTCCCAAACCTTTTCAAGCCGTGATCCATTTTATAGTAGCCAAGTACTTGCGACCACCTTTATGGTAGCCAAGCAATTAGCGACCCTTCTATATACCAAAAAGATCTGTAATCCCTTATGTCCGTCGCTTCCCACATTTGCATAATAAATAATTGCATATATATATATCATGCATATTAAATTAATTAATATTAGATAATTAATTAATATTAGATAATTAATTAATATTAGATAATTAATTAATATTAGATAATTAATTAATATTAGATAATTAATTAATATTAGATTGATGTATATTATAGATATAAAGTTAACAACCATTAGTAGAATATTGCAATGTGTGTAGCCATGTTGAAATATAAAAGCGTTGGAAACATTTGGTATAAAATTCCTTATAAAAATAATTGCAACTAAAAATAGTTGCGGCGAACCCCGAAACTTGTTTGCAACCCGCGTCAAGGTCGCGATCCCAGGTTGGAAACCACTGATTTAAGAGATATGTTAATATTTTTGTAATACAAAAGTGATTTTTTATTGGAGTTACTAAGAGTTTTGTGTTATTTATATGTAACGTTTAGATACCCTTATTAAAATGCAGTGAGTGACAAGACGTATTATATGATAAAAGCCTTATTTATTGGTAACGATTGCTATGCATATTCCTTTTATTTTTTTATAAATCAAATCGAATAAATTTAAATCATTTGCATTTTAAAAATCAATTAAGCACGAATAAAGACGAAACCTAATACGAGAGGGTTATATAATATATTACACCGAGAATGAAATATCAGAAAAAGACAGACAATCGGTCTGGTAAGTCCAATAGGTCTAAATAAAAGACAATGACCGTTTATTAATCATAATCACAAGACACAAATCAACTAAAACATATATCCATAAAAGTTTATCAATTCTTATTTACCTACATTTTATACCCAGTTTTGAATATTATACTTTGAGGGGTAGCTAAGTACTGTCAAAGAGAGAGTTGCCAAGGGTGCCGCCTCAAAAAAGGCTGAAAAGGCGTCAAATTCTCGAATACTTGCGGAAAAAAAATCTGAAATAACCGCCAGGAGCATCAGATTAAGAATTTGACAGCGACGCCAAGATATTAGCTAGCTATGTTACGCCTGCGTCAAGTGAGACTAGGACAGGAGCGTATCAATTAACAAATTATTTGGGGGCTCAAACGGCTTTAAAAAATAAGGTGATTCGAGGTTAAGGGGGAACCTTGAGATCCTTGAAACACTTTCAGTAGACTAGGCGGCAAAATATGTTAGCGTAGAGGCATCAAAATCGGAAATCCGCCCCTTCCTTTTCCTATGAATAAATAATTACGCAGCAATTGGTGTTTTTAAACTGTTTCTCCCCACAATCCTCTCTTTCCAGAAAAAGGTCGGAACTCGTTTTTAGTATTCCCCTTATCAAATGGAATCCACATTACACTACATGCATATTACACTACATGCATAATATTACACTACGTGCATAATCGGCATTTATTAAAGGCACACATTTCCATCATAGACGACTATGTGGTAATATTAAATGATAAATTACTCGCCAAAATATAATGATTTTTTGAAGCCTAATGGGAGCTGAACACACAGTCTCTTGATGTCCAGTTCAATGCTCAACCATTGAGTTACAAGCGTCGATCCAACTTCACTCTGAGAGCGAAGATAAAGCTTCCCTATAGAAAATTCGCAGTTGATGGGGCAGTACTTGGACTACTTTGTAAACCAAATCGTCTAATCAAAGAATTTTCTTTGACCTCGCTTTGGTTTAAAAACTCGTGCTGTTTTGTGAAGCATTGAAAATAATATTTATAAATTCTTTAAAGGTTTAGGTTAATTCAATAATATACGCCAATAAATAAATTAATTCGAATTCAGAATGAATTCAAAAAGAATTTTGTACGTCTTTTTGGCGGAGCCTTCAATGAGACGTGTGCACAATATAATGATAAGCTGAAGACTGATTTGATTTTAGAATTCGGAAAACAATCACACGTACTGTTGCCAAATATAAAAAGTAAAATTATGATTATACAATATATGTTGCCATATACGGAAAGTGAAAATTCGTACATTTGGAAAACATGTAATAAAAGGAACAATTTGGCATTTTGCCAATTTTAGAAACTGTAATTATTAAATTTGTGTTTCTTGCTATTCTAAGTGGCAATATTCAATGAAGCTTGCAAAGTGACCACATAGCCTTTCTATTTTTTTACCCACAATTTCATCATGAGCAATATTAAAATGGAAGTATATGTTATGAAAATAATATGTTTGGTGCATTGTTTATTTAATAATAATTTAATCATGTGTCTCTTAAAACTTAAAATCTCACCCCAATTTTTTTTAAACAAATTAGCAAATTTGAGGTAAAATTAAAAGGTTAGAAAGAGGTTTTGAAATTTAAAAAAATATATTTCGGGCACAAGAATGGGAATTAGACAAATAAAGTAATTCTATGTTTCTGAAATTTAATGAAATTATCATTTTAATAACATTATTTCGTTTCTAATTACAACGTCATTAATAAATAAAATAGTGTGGTTTAATTTTTTGAAATTAATAAAGTGTTTTCTTTTTTCTCAAGTCATTTTCACTTTCCAGTAGCTTAGGTAGAGTTAAAAATAAATAAAGTGAAAGTTTAAAAGAAAGAATAATTCATGAATTAGAAAGTAAATTTTGAAATCTTGTTATTTCGGACAGATAATAAGGATTTAGAAAAAAAAAAGATAAATGGAGAAGTGATACAGAATTCTATCTGAAGGTTGTGGAGGAAAGTGGTTTCAGGACTTTTTAATAGACTCATATCTTGAGAGCTTCAAACGTTCTTTTTTCCCCCTTTTAATAAACCATCAGATTAGGCTGCAAAATTGTTAAAAGCTTTTTGTGTTATAGAGGGATAAGATAGCTTGCTTTTTCCAGCGAAACATCATTCAAGGATACACCCCTAAAGCGTTAAAATCCGTAAAGCGGCCAAGAAGTGTTACACAAGCTGTGTGGTTTATCTTTTTCCGAAAACACATTTATAACATTTCTTGAAGAAGAAGAAATACCCTTTCACGGCTGCAAGCTATGTTCTGTGGAGATAAACCCGTTATCAGAAATCGGAACCACGGGCTTAAAAATAGCTATTCTATTTGCTTTGGCAATCCTGCTCTAGCTGAAGCAAGTTATATAGGAGTATATAGCAAGTATATAGCAAGTATAGGAGTATGAAGCAAGTTATATAGGTATTCGTTTTGCGACTGATTTACTCTTACGACCATTACGTACATGGGTATTCCCCTTCTAATGGAAAATTTGGCGCGTCTTATACGTGAAAGTGTTTCCTAAAACGAATTCCTGGTTTATAGCATCAAAACAAGGGTTCCCTCCCGATGGAGGCCCCATTTAAGGGCTGTCTTTGTGGAGCCCGCAGGTCATGAGAGCGGGGTTCCTGCTTATGGATTTAGCTAATAGACTCGCTGGTATTGAAACTGCAGTTATTATCTTTTGGAAAAACTTTGCAAACAAAACGAAGTTGGTGAAAGGAAACGTCACTGGGAAAATTTTTTTTAGCTACGTGGTATAGCTAGATAATTGCGCAAATGGCAATTAAGCGTATTGCTTTCATCCGAAACGAACAAGTTGTTTTTCTTGTCTAATTACTTGTCTAAGAGTTATTTTCTTCATGCTCCTATAACAGGTGTCCGACTATAAAAAATTTCCATGCCAGTTAACGAAGATTACATTACCACCAAAAATTACGCCAAATTGAAAAAAAACTGTTGGAGCGCATTCGCCAAGTTAATTAACATATGACGCGCAAAAAAAAGTTGCAAAGCTTAAGCAAACGAAAGAAAGAATGAATTAAGACGAAACGAAATATTTTGCGTGAAACATTAAAAAAAAAAGGTGCCAATTTAAACCGCGTTAGAGACAGCAACTATATTGCAGAAACGAAGGACAATTTTCCGCATTTATTTAAAACAGCGTGCCATTTTTAGAGCTGTTTTTAGAATTTCGAAACAGTTTGAACTTAGCAGAATTTTAAATCTCAAAGTTTTAAATCTCAATATGCATATCTCATTTTTTTCAACAAACGCAGAAGTGAATTAATATTAAAATAGGACAATATAGTTGGTGGATCAATTGTTTTAATGCAAAATTAATTGTTTTCAGTCCAAGACTCGGCGAGTTTCCTTCGATTTTTGGACATTCATTGCACAGTAGTGCAGTGGTAACGCGTTTATTTAGTATGACGTCAATCTAGATTCCACTCTGAATAATAAAATAAAAAACAGTTTGCTGAATCAGTGCCGGATTTATAAATGGGCAAGTTGGGCACTTGCCCAGGGCGCAAGAGGCTGCGGATTTTTTTTTTTTAATTGCAAATTATTTACCGTAGAATTCTGTCGATCAGCTCTCCCCGAGAAGGAGCCCTCCACCATTATTTTCTAAATCTGAAAAAATGCGTGAAGCAACCGCTGCCAACAAGGCTGGATCCAAGCAGGGGGCGTGCGCCCCCATCACCGAGAATAATAAGTTTGCATTAAAAAAAATTTTTTTAAGTAAAAAATACTTGAAATTTAACTTACAAGTGAAATTTTCAAGCTTTGCACCCTTCTTGAAATTTTGTGTTGCATCTGCACTTGCCCTCTTCCCAATATACAAAAAAAAAGTCGTGAAATAAACTAAATTTATTTATAAAAATATCGTTATTATATCTTATAATAATGCACATAAGGTAGGCTAACCATAAATGTCGCCCCTTCCCTATCCTCCGCGATTTTTCGTTGAGAGAGCAGAACAACAGAATTTTATTTTCGGCTGAAACGAGGGATGAGCGGTACTAACTTTAAAGTCTAGGAGACTAACTTTTTTTAGTGGCTCACCTATTTTCTAGGCGGGGGGGGGAGATAAACCGTATAGCTGGATGCTTAGAAGAAATTTTCTAAGGGGTTCCCTAGTTACGACAATGGAGGGGCGCCAAAATCGTTGTGCCTAGGGCGCTTCATATCCTAAATCCGCCCCTGAACTGAACAACTCCTCACTATAGTTTTAATTTTGGGTCTCTGGATCTTAAAAGGTTGTCTTTCCTCGGAAAAATGGATGTATTTGTTCTACGGTGGTGTGGTAATTCACTCGCCTATCATCGTCTTGAGTGTTGAAGTTTTAAAAGTTTGATTTGAATTTTTAAATTAAAATTTTTAGTTGTTTGTAATCAAAATAACGGAATTGTAATTATCAGTATTTGAAATATTAAATACATTGGCTATTGTGTCGATAATTTGGCGAGATGTTATTGACATGTTAGTGGAGGGAAAGTAGGCGTTCTACGCCAGTCGTATGGTGGTACGCACGTGGCACGGGTCTGTGGGGTTGCATGCTTGGCAAAGACAGGTTGCACGAATGTTTGGCGCGTTTTTTCCCTCCCAAGGATATTTGGCCTTTTTTTTTTTAACTCTGCCAATTTTTTTAAATTAATTACAAGTTTTTACCTTTCTAAACTTCAAATTTTTTTAATTAATTACAATTTTTTTTAAATCGAAAGTTTTTAAAATTTCTTATTTAAAAGTTTAAAATATATTTTTCAGAAGTTTTTAAATTTGTATTTTTTTTTTAATCAAAAGGTTTTAAGTATCTTTTCATCTTATTTAATTAATTACATTGTTATCGAAAGTCTAATTTTTACTTTTATATTTATTTAATTTTTAGTTATTTTGGAAATCTGTTGCTACTTGCCAAAGTAGAGTTTGTTTTATGATTTCCTATATTTCTAATAGGAATGCGGTGAGCATTCCCTCTTTAAGGCGACCATCTCTCTAAGACGATATTACGGACAGCCGTCTTTATTACGGTTAAAGATTTTAGACTTCGTATATTTCCCCATGTGATTCTACTTTTTACCTCTGTGAGACGACCACCTTTCTAAGACGATCTTACGGATAGCCGTCTTTATACGGTTAAAGATTTTAGACTGCTTATTTATCATGTGATTCTATTTTTTTACCTCTGTGAAACGACCACCTTTCTAAGACGATCTTTCGGACAACCGTCTTTATTATGGTTTAAGATTTTAGTTTATTTCCCTATGTGAATTTGGCGATTGACAAAAAATGTCCGACCGTTCACCTGTTTAAGACGAGCATCTCTCTAAGACGATTTTATAGACGAGTGTCTAAAATTTATAGTTACTGTATTTTATCGCGATTTTTTTAAAATAACTGTAAGTTTGCATTTTCAATCATATTCAAATCCTTATTTTAAATTGCATCCTATCATTAACGATTCTAACCCAGGTGATGTTCCGTTCCTGACGAGAAACTGAGGTTCAGAACAAGTTGAAATCAATTCCCAATATGTTTTCGTCGCTTCAGATATTTCCCCGTCAACCCCGTCATGTACTCCTGTACTTTCACATTGGTGGGGCCCAATAGTTCAGGTGGCCCCATGATGGTGGGAATATTTGGCGACTTTTTTTATCCATGACTTTGTTGTACAAAATTTCTGTTTTCTTTTTTTCTTTTTTTTAACTTTTTTTTTTATTTCCATTTTTCTATTTTTCAGCACTCAATCTTTTTCTAAGTTTTGTGTTTTTCTTTTTTTATCTTTGTGTTTTTTTTTTCTTATATTTCTCTGATTACTGAAATATTTCTCCATAAATAAATCTTTAGATCATGTTTTTATCGTATTTATAAATAGAATATGATATTTCCCTGTAGATTAGTGTTAATTTCAGGTGGTTTTTTATGCATTTACATATATTCGGTCTTAACTAGGTTCTCCCGTCGGTTCATTCGTTGCTTTTTCCTGTTCTAACGTGAAATGGAGGCATGGATTATTAACAAAACCTACCACCTTCTATACCGAACAAGACGTGTTTCACAATTTGACGATTTCCACTTTTTCTTCTTTTGATGATTTGATATTATATTTTACGTATTTACAAGTCTCCCCCTGAATTCGAAGTTGTATGGATCTCACATATTATAACACTCAATAACGAGGTAAGATACATTTTATTTTTTCGCAGGTTTGCGTTGAGTAAGAGCAGCACCGACATCAATCGCTTGGGGGTGTTACCCAATCAGCTGGGTTACCTTATTATAGAGAGAATTTTGGAGTCGAAAATGTGATTCTAACCCTTTTCTTACACAATTTCAAAGCATTCATTATCGTTCAAGGTTGAAATTGTCGATAATTGGATATAATTCGATATACTGGTTCTAATTTAGCAACCAATCAGAGCGTTGATGAAAAACTTATTTAAAAAACGTGATGAAGCGGTGTGTGTAAATTTCGTAAACTTAGTAAAAAAAAAAATTTGAAGAATGAATTCCATAAACTTATTTTTAAACAACGAGTAAACAATAATTTTATTTTGAAAAATGAATAGAAACAAATTCCATGTCTTTAAAAAAAAACTGAGTAGTGGAAACTTTTCTTAACGATAAACTAAGATGATAAAATTTTTTTAAACAAAAATTTCAAGATTAAAATCAAAAATAAACCTTCGAATGGGACTATAATGATGAAATAAGACATTTGTCAAATTTTTAAAACAAGGCTTACTTTGTTTATTGAGATCTTATAATATAGGAAGGCATTTATGCAAAGAGATAAAGTTTGCAGGTTGTAAGCATGAAAAATTTTAGTGGCAAAGTATATTTGACATTTCTCCATCTATTGAATAAACCTGATGTTTTCAGAAACATAATACACATTATTAATTCGATCACTATTTTATACATTGAAAAAATACTAAACAAAAACGAGATTTTACAAACGGTTTTTCACATAGTAAATAAATTGTATAAATCTACAAAGTGCATGGCATGCATTATTTTCGTGACAAAATACGATTTTCTACCAATTGGGTGAAGTTGATACTTTCAGAAATGTAATACATGTTAGTTATGTGTACACCTTTTTCCCCAGTCGAATAAATGGTGATGAGGATCAAAATTTTCCGTGTGTTTTCCCACACACAGGAAGAAAACCTTATAAGTACATGAAATAAGATTTTCACATAAAATTTTCCCACACGAAATATATATCTTATATACTAAAAAACAGATTTGAAATTATAGGAATGGTAATGACATTTTCTCGTTAAAATTCATCTCCCGAAGTCTTAGAATTATATATATCAACATTTTCTGGAGAGGATGGGGATTCACACATAGATTCTTCCTCCATTAGAACTCTTTCCAAGATATCAATATTACGTAACATACTTTCGGATACAAAACAATTCAGATGCATATCGCTTCCAAATACCGCGGTTATTGATAGCACTAGAAAAAATTACAAGATCAGTCAGAGACATTAAAATTTAGCAATTCCCAATAAAACAAAATTTCAGGAATTTTATCATAACCGCCCTCTTCTTCATATAAACTGAACTTGGAATAAACAACCTCTTCCATTTGGGAAGAAAATACCTTGTCGAAAGCAGAATTAACCTCTTTATTTATTCCGGAGTCATCGAAATTCTCCTGTTTTGACTGATTCATAGATTTTTCAATTTCATGGTAAACAATTATATAGGAAATAGCAGCAACCCTAGATTTTACAATACAACGGGCAATCTCATCTTTCAGCTTTAACAGTTTCTTCCATCGGGAGGGATTCGGGTGTATTGACTTCTCATTTATTTCACCGTCGTTTAGGAATGTCAGGCGAGAAAGCTTTATATGAACCATAGAACTTTGAAGGGTGAGGTTGCGTTTGAAATGATTTGCACAAATGTGAGTTTCAGATTTTTCAACAATATTGACTGTGTTGCTTTTAAAGTTGGAGTAAAAGAATTTCAGAATAAGAATAAAAAATTATGTAATAATGCCAAAAGAAAGGCAGAATTTAATCGAAGTTGATAAAAATATATTAAATCAAATAAATTTAAAATGCTAATGTGCATCGAAGTAACACGAAAGTATTGAAATTATAATACATTTCAAAATATTATGACAAAAAATATTGCTCTGAAAAAAATACATATTATTCAAGTAACGTGATTAACATAACAATTATCAAAAAATCACACTAACGCTCATAAAAGAATTATGTTTATATAAAAAAACAACGTTCTTCTCAATTTTGCTATTGTTAAGGCTTCATGCATTAAAAAATGTCCATAGATACAAAAATTTGAAGGTGTTGAAAATGGTAGTTTTCTTGTATGTCGTAGAAAACATGATTTCACTTGAATACTCCAATTTTAATAAGTGCCTCTTCCGATTTGTTTTTGGGGGAGGAAAAAGAAGATAAGACAGTATCGTGAAAAATCAAAACACATTACAATAAAAATAAAATAATCAGAAATAATAAAAATATAAATGAGAATTGTCGACAGACGAAGGACATTTTATTTTATTTTTTCAAAGAATAATTTACAGTAACTGTCGTCCCAACACAAGTCAACGCTCTTTCAATAAAGCTGCTTTAGAATAAAAAGAATCTTATTAAAATCACGTGTAAATAAGATGGCGATTTCAAATCAAGAACCATCATGACTTGATCCAAACGGAACTAAGGCGAAAATTTTATTTTGCAATCGAAACGAAAATGCAAATTTCGAAAACATTTTTACATTTCTGGTTATAAAATATTTGACATAAAATCAACTGCGAAAAAACACGTTAAAATTGCTTTTGAAATCGTGAATATTGATGAAAATTTTTTGCATTGGTGTGTAAAATCTCAATTTTAAAAAAAAATTACTTGTTTTCTCTGTCCCTCTCTCAGTCGTTTATCATTTATCTCGTAAAAACCAGCATGACAAATAACACAAAATGGTAGCCATTGTACGTCACGTAGGAAATATTACAAGGGCGTAAGGGTAAAAATATATTGACGACAGATTTCAAACACATGAAAAAACGCTCCACACTGGAGCTAATATCAGTGACATCAGCAGGGGAAGAAAATTTTCAAATACGTACAAAAGATGATTCTCCAGGACTCTTAGAGGAATCTTTCTATTTTGTACAGGTTTGGTTTGCACACCGATATTCTATGCATTCAATACAATTGTCTTCACTATGCCTAACGTAAAGGTGAGTTGTTTACATAGGACAACCTGTCGTTGACAGTCATCTTAATACAATACGCACAAAAGGTTCCTTTTCGCAAAGTATTCTTTCAGCATAGCTTTAGACTACATTTAAATCTTGCATGGAAAATGAAAAGGATTTGGCTAAATTTAGGGCTATACATCTATAAGTGGCGTCACAGGTTAGATGTTATAGTCGTAAAATGAAAAGTGTGAGAACACTCCGATTGACCTCTTGATAATAGGTGTGTGTGGGAGGGGGGTATGGGGCAACTGCTTTAAATTTCCAAGGGACGATGAAGAAGCCAACTAAAAGTTGTTTTTTTTTAAATCTTATTTTACTTTTGTACACTGATTTTTAGAATTTTTTGAACAATTTCTGTTTTTTTTTATTTATTCCTTAATTATTTAAAATATGTTTTGATTGTTCGTTGAAAGTTTGTTTTTGGCCCTTAAAATTCAAGTTTAAATGCGTTCCTTATGGCAGAGAAATAACAATTTTATTGACGTTAGTTAGTGCTGCAATCTTGAGGTCATTTTTGTAATGACTAGTACGTTTTAGAACACTTTTTTTTCCTAACGTTAATTAATACATAAACAGTCCAATGTCTTGTGCATGGGAACGAACGTTCGAGATAAAAGTAAGTGTAGGAATGTCGTTTCCACGCGTTCCCACCCCACTACACCTCTGCAGCTAAAACAATAAGAAATGAATATATAGAAATTGATTATCATGTGCTAATGCAAACAACCAACTATTTGCGATATCCAACTATTTATAATATCAAACTCCTAAGGATTTATAGCTTGAGAAGGAAATTGTTCATTGTACGCGCTTAAGCCCCATAACCAACAACACCATAAATTATTTCGATGGTACTGACATCCCCTGCCTCGGTCTGCGCTAACTGCTGCCGTGACTGAGTGCGATCAATCGTATAAAGACTAGAGGGGCAAGCATGGTTGCATGAAGGAAAGGGGCTTAGCATTTTGTTTTTTGCATATTGATAGCCAATGACAGTCTATATGAGTCACGTTGTTGCAACACATAAGATATACATCTTACAGAATAAATAAAAGCCGCGCCTTTATAATATAAAAGATCTACGTCCTACACGATGCATGAGCCATGCCATATCGTAGTATATAATATTCACATATGGAAGGTGGGATAGTTTATTTAGCGCCTTTATACTTTTGTCACTTCGAATATAGCATTTGCCGTATAAAGCTTACAGTTTACGCAAACTTGGAACAGCATTATTACAAGACTACTGCCGTTTTCATTACGCGCTCATAATATAATTTTAGGCCCACCCAAATGAGTTGAATTAGTATTAATGCGCTTTAAATAAGCATAAATGCGTTTTTTATCCTTTGTATTTTTGCAATTGCATATTGCAGTGAATTGGGAATTAAGGGTACCGTAAAAGCAAATTAACAAGGAATAGCTGTGCTTGGCACGTTGAATATAGTGAGAAAACTATTGGACGGATCAAAGACTTCTGGATAAGACTCGAACTGACGCCACATCAATAGATAAAGATGTGGTAATCCAAATATACTTCCATTCCTGATTTGGAACTTTGTCAGTGATACGTATATATTAATAGTAATGATAATAATTAAAATGCAGAAGTAAGAAAAAATTATAAAAGGTGGAATTCGATTCCTTATCGCAACAACATTGCATAATTTTCTGTATGCTACGGCTTCCTCTGTGCAGAAATCTCTTCAAAAAATTACTGTTTTCTTTGAGATAATAGAAGTTTTCAGTTGTTCACATTTTTGATAAAACGGAGAATAATCACCATTTCTGACAACATCGATTTTTAGCAATCTAAAGTGAAAAATATTAAAAAAAATGTGTAATGAATGATGATTCTCCGTCTTTAAGCATTTTAAGAGGATAGCCTACCTTCTCGTGATAACTAAATTCCTGTTTAGTAAGGGTAGGAAGGGCGTAATTCTAAAAATTATGGGTTTTGCGGCCCGCTAAAGACCAGTCATCCAGCGTGAAATTGCAGAGATTGGATAGCAGATTGTGGTAATATGGAAGGGGTATTTATCCCACCGAGGTGTTGCCAAAACGTCCCGAGCAAAACTGCTTTCACAGTTTTCAGTTTGCTTTATGGGATGAATCAGGGGAAGCGATTTTTAGGATATATATATTCTAGAAATTTCCTTTCCTTAATATAATAAGGTTCCAGATACTAATTGACGGAGGTGTATACAGGGTTCCTGGGAAATTCGAATGCGGCCAATAACTTTGAACGAAGATAGCTCTTGGAATGGAAGTTAGGAATTGCTATAGTAAAATGACTATGTACTATTAGATGAGATTAACCTCAGCGCCCCTCGTGGCGAATTGATGAAGTTCAACATTTTATCTCGAAAGATGATTAAGGTCGGGAAGTATTTTCAATCAGAAAGTTATACAGCATTCTTTAGTTGGTAAGAAAAGATACACGACTCATACGCAATATCTATACGCACTGCTAAAAAGTGAGGTGTTCCGAAGGTTTCAATTCATCGCGTTCCAATTGGTGTTTTCAGGCGTTTTCGAAATTGAGTTGAAGTTTTCATAGGAGAGAAGAAACCATGGGCTATCAAATGATCTCTTTCCTAAAAGGACTTCAACTCAACTGCTAAAACGCCAGAAAGTACCAATCGAAAGTGATGAATTGAAACTTTCGGAACACTTCACTTTTTTTACAGTACGTGTTATTGTGTATGAGCCATGTATCCTTTCTTACTAACTAACGAGTGGGCTACAACTTTCTAATTGAAAATATTTCCTCATCTTCATTATTTTTCGAAACAACTTTTTTAACTTCCTCAATTCGCCACCAGGAGCGCTGCTGTTCATCTCGTCTGATAGTGTATAGTCATTTTACTATACCAATACCTAACTTTTGGTGCAAGAGCTTTCTTGGTTCAAAAGTTATTGGCCGCATCCGGTCTTTCCTAGGAACCCTGTATATACATATAAAGGATTTAATATCAAAAGGCTGAGAACTACTTCTATTATATTAAGTTCTATTTTATTTTATAATGTAAATTTTAAACACGTATAAAAATATATGTTAAAAGCCTTTTGACAACTCTAATTAAAACAGAAATTTTGAAATTTTGCGTTGTTCGTAACATAATTTAATAATATGCTGACATGATATTTGACTGATCATTAAAAATATGCTGTGTAGCACTTCCTTATTTGAAAACTTATTTATTTTGCTTGCTTTAGGCCAATGATCGATGTTTATTAATGTAACGTTTTCTGGCAAAATGTTTTATCCACCAAATAATAGAAGCAGGGTTTTGCCTACAGCGTGCTTTTTTTTTTATGGACCGTTTTTTTATAGACTTTTTCTTTCCAGAAATACGAACAATTTTATATAACCGTATGAATTTTAAGCACAATCACATGTACAATCGTACCTCGATATCTCGAATCTAATAAGAACTAAAATGTTTAAAAAAGAGAGAGTTTCAAACTATCAAAATACAAGTTACCTGCAATTTTTTGCACCTTGGCCCTAAATAATGCACTGGATTTCTCTCCGGTATCAAAAGCTACTATTTATGCTATTTTATTTACAGTATATATATGTCTCATTTTTATTTATTCATTAAATACTAAAAAAAATAAATAAATAAACCCAAGGAACACAAAGATATTTAAACGTCTGATTGTAAACACCTTACATTTATTTCATAGGTTCTAATTAGAGATTCGAATTTACAAGGTTTTGAAGCAAAATTAGCTACACAACTATTGGAAATACAGTGTTATCTTTCAATAAGGGACACCCACTGGACCGGATATTTTGGCCCTTAAGTAGAGGTGTCCATTACGGGAGGTATCACTGTACGTTGTTATGAATCCTGGTGCAGGGAAAAGATGTTTTTTTTGTTTTGTTTTGAGATAACGATTTTTGAGCACGTAATACCGATTTCCAAAATATTTTTCTTTCATTTTTTGTACCTCTGTTGTCATCGTGCTTAACTATTACTTATTTACTGCTGTATTCGTGTCTTTTCGAGTGTTTTTTATGCGTATTTGTTTTGGGAAATTTGTGTTGACATTATTTTAACGGTTTTTTTTTTCTGAATTTATACATTTTGTTTTATCTGAGATACGTTTCTCAGCCTTTAATGATTTTTTGAATCCTTTCTTAAATTTTCAGTCGACAACTCAGTCTCAACTTCAGTTCTCAATTGTTGTTTTCATCAGGGTTTTTCTACTTTAATCGCTATTTATTGTTCCAACCTTGTACTTTCCATATTCTTTGACAGTATTTTCAATTTGTGTATTACTTTTCTTTATTAGATGCTATTCCTTCCGTCTACATTTAAGAACTGATAATATACACTGATTATTTGACTTTATCCTAATCTGTTTCATTAAAACATATAATAATTAATGGATCGCATAATTTATTAAATTTATTGCAGGTGATGTGTAGTTTTTGATGATCGTATAGATTTAGTTTATTATGGATAACAGTTAAAATGTTGTAGATAATAAAATTAATTTATCGCAGAAAGGAAGACATGTTATTTAAAATAATCATTGTAATTCAATGCAGAAAATTATTACTTATTGTATAAAATAGTTATTTTATCACAGATAGTGGTTGATTTATTGAAAATAATAAACGGTCCGTTTAAGAAAGTAATAAATGGTTAATTTGATGTAATTGACTTATTAATGTAAGAAATTTTGTCAATTAAATGAAAATAATATACGTTTCATTTAAGGAAGTCATAAATTTTCAATTTACCATAATTGATTTTTTCATGTCAGAAATTTTGCCAATTAAATGTGTGCTAATTTATTGTCTTTTATAATGTGAGTGGCGCTCCCTTGCAATGCCTTAAAATCTACTTTAGACACAGAAATTCTTATAAATATTAAGCTTTCGTTTTAAGTTTAGGAGTTTGTCAAGTTTTAATTTTTTACCTTGTCAGAATTTGACAATCTGTGTTAATTAACTCGCAAGTTGTTGAATATGTTGAAGTCGCTAAAAACTGTTATTCTCTTACCGAAATAATCAGAACTTCCTAATGAGACATAATTATTAAATTCCGCAAATTTAAAATTTTTGAAACAGGAAGCGCCTCGATTTCTTTAATTTTAAGCTGAAACTCGGAGTAGTTTTTGAAACCTGAATCCTTTTTTTGTTACTTTTGTCCATTAGTACAACAACGAAAACTTTAATCCGAAGTTTTAAGGTTATTCTCTCATATTTCTTTTCTCTCGAGTATTTTGGGCCAGAATTTTGGGCAATTTCTTGAAAAGAAGAAACAGGAGAGAAAGGTAGCAAAAAATTATTTCTTCTTCAGGACAAAATGTGCGGATCAGTCATAAAGCAGTCGAAATGTAATAATGAGTAACTACGAGGGACAACATAAATAGTTTGCGCTATCTATGTTGTCATTTGTAACTACTGACAACATAGGTAGTTTGCAATTTCCACTTCAACGATGGGGACTTCTTCATAGATTAGATAATGTGTTTTAGATAAATTAATCTATAGTTCTTTAAAAATGTATTTAATATGTATTTAATACAGTAAAACCTCCCTACAACGATATCCGATATAACGATAAATCCCTATACAGCGACAAATTTTCTCGGCCCATATAATATTGTTGTAGAGAGGTTTTACTGTGTGTATTAATTATGTATTAATATGTATAATTATATATTTAATATGGATTAATTATGCATTTAATTTCTGTAATTATGTATTTAATATGTTCGGACATGTGCTTAATGCTTACATGTGTGATGAGAGTTTTGCAAATAGATCCGTGAGCATTCTTAATGATGTAAAGTTTACAGAAAATATTAAACCCATGCATGAACATATCGCTTATGCACGTGCCTTTGAGAAATATATTTGGCAAGGAGGGAAGGGAGAGAATAAGGGATCATTCTTATTAAATTTTAGAACTTAAACGTAGTATGGAAATCTTTACTTTTCAGACGCAAGGCAATGGAAATACCCTCACCACTTAAAAATTAAAGATGTGTGGAGTGAATAAGGAAGAGGAATGCAAACCATACATGAATGATAATTTCCACTGTCATTACCATTCACAATGCCATTCATATTCAGCGAATGTTTTAAAATGACCGAGTTCCATAAGACTGAATCATGTTTAAAGAATAGGAATGTGGAACGCATTCTTTGAAAAATGAACGGTCTGGCCCATCTCTGTTTAAAACCTGTCCTTAATATGCACATGGTTTAGTAAAAACACGTTAGCAGAACCATAAAGAAGAACACTGTATCGTTAATTACGAAATAAACATGGCTTGAAATACTCAACACCATTATTTTTAGAAAGAATCCTTTCTTCAATACACCGTAGGCCCACCTCTAACATGCCTGTTTAAAATGCAACTGTCGACATTTATTTTCCGATCATGATCTTTAAAGTGCATGTTAATAACAAAGTACATGTTCGTTTTTCTCGAGATGCCTGAAATATCTTCGGTATCCGAAATTATGAGCATTTTTTTACCAATGTTAACACGTTTTCTGCCAGAGGGTTAGGTTTTTATTGGTATTCTGCTGCCCCTAATCATCCAGGATTACCAAAATTGTCATTAAGTCCTCGAACTTCAGAGGACACCAGCTACTGCCTTAACAGGTTATACCATTGTCGGTGAGTCCTGTTCTAAACCCATTCACTGAGATGTATATCCATGTGACATTTGCACTATGGCTTGAGGACTTGAAGCTTACTCTGTCGATGTAAATAGCCCATGGCAACCAATCATCAATTCTCTGAGGTAGCTTCTGATCTCGTTACAAAGGAGCTTGCTTACACATAATGGGATGCGTAGGTATAGCTTCGCTAGAATAACGTCAGGCTATCAAAACATTTGGTTAATACCCGATGTAAATCAGAAATTTGACATCAGGACAGATTGATTACACTCACAATCTTCTAGAGCAGCTACTGCCAATGTCGCGACCTCGAAATTACTATAATATTTTCACTAAGCTTCTAAAGGATAAGGAAAGAACTTTGCAGCATGAACTATTTTTGAAATGTGTTCTGTGCGGAGAAAAGAAGAGAAGCCCCTCTCAGAGTGTAAAAGATCCAATTTTACGTGTTTTATATGATTTGAAATCACGGATACAATAATTATTCAAAAACACGTAAAAATGGGAATACAGTAAAACGTTCATTTATCGAAAATCTCTCTTCACTTAAGTCTGTAAATCGCCATGGTCATCACTTTGAAAATCTGCTTCTATAAATTAAAATAGTTTCTATATTTTTCATATAATACATCTTGGAAAATATTTACTTGAACTTTTATTCATAAAGCTAAATGAAACATTTCTGAAAACGAGCAATAATGGCTTGTAGGAAATATCAACGAAATTAGTAATGGAAGAATGTGAAAGAAAATACAAATTCCAGTCTAGCGTTTCGCTGTTTTCCGACAACCTCTTTTTCATGGCTTGTATCTGTTCGTTCTTTCCTAAGCTTTCGTACTAAAATTAGAAGACAGCAGCAGAAGAACAAAGCCCGCTTTTTTTTAATGGAGCTACCTAGTTGGCAAGAACAGAAATTACGAAATCGCTACCTTCAAGCTTTAGATTTGATCTAATTTTCGATACTGCAATGCAATCGCCTGCACAAGATGATGATAATGAATAAATAATGCTCCGTGAACTGATCTCCACTAACACATCTCACCCCCGCTTTAAAATCAAATTTAATTCCAATCAGAAAACAGTAAATTTATTCGGAAACCCAAGCAGCTGATTTCGAAGCTATGAATATAATTTAATTTACTGGATTCTTAAAGCTAATTAGCAATTTTTATTACAATTCAGAAATCGTAGCAGGTAACGGAAATTTGCAGCAAATTCCGTGAGGCAACCAGTTCTTTCTGCGGACGGTTCTCCAGCGCTTCGCCCTACCTCGTTAGTACAAATATTCAGGATTTTAGAATAATCGTTCTCCATTGCGGAAGCTTGTTTCATTTTACCTTTATTAAGCGTAATAAATAATAAAACAGAAAGTTGTTATTCAAATGATTTGTTCGGTATTCTTTAGAACAAAAATCCAAATTAAGTCGCCCCGGAGCCCCACTTTCTAAAGATATACGATGAAAATTAAGTGACGAGTTTATTTTGGGGCTGAGGGGGTGGGCCCGAAGTTGTTTACCGAAAGCCAGCGTCGTAGTGTTTATTTTTATTTTACGGTGACGGTGAGATACAACTGTTGGTTGACTTCGCCCGCCCGTTTTCTCCATAGTTTACTTCTCCGGTCGCAGACCCCGCCAATCTTTTAAGAAAAAAAGGGAAGAATTTTTTTTCATAACACGAGTGAAGAACATGTGATCTTCAAATATGATTATAATTTAATCTGACCTAATTTCACAAATTTTGTTTGGAGTAAAATGCCGCTTATTTTTCATATTCTATCCAAAAATAGTATCTTTCGTTGATTTATTTTTTTTATATTTCTTATTACACGTATTATATATTTTGTAACGCAAAATTCCAGACTCAACTTGAAAAACATAGCATAATGTGTCTATTGCTTTTGGATGCGTCGATTCTTTTTCTATGAGGTGTACATAATTTTATTGCCGGCCTTCCCCTGTTGTAGTAAACACTTTCTAGGCAAACTCGTTTAATTAATCATTCGGGTTATACCAAATATTTAGTGGAGTAATTGTGTCACGAGGAGTTCAAGTAAAATTTTCAGTTTATTTCTGAGCTGAAAAATTGGAATGAATTTAAGTAACTACCAAAAATTCTTGCGTGGAGTCGTTTTTAGGAATATAGCGCCTTTTCTTTGATGAACTTTCCCGAACTCCATGAAATGTATAATTACTGCATAGAGATATTGAATAGATTTATTTACATGTGAAATTAATCTATATTATTTATAAATTTAGATGAAATTTTCAAGGTAAACTTCGTTCAACAACAATCCTGCGGGTTGAAAACCTCATAGGTTTAAAGCAATAAGGCGCAAAACTGATAGAATTTCATAAAAATTTCAATAAATCATAATTAAATGTAATATTATGGCGATACAAATCATTTCTCTGCGCATTGATTGTACCTCCTTACTTTTTTTTCCGAAAAAGTTAGGCTGTCACAATACATTCAGGGCCAAAGAATTCGATCATTTTTGGGGACTTCTTAACTTTAAAACTTCCTTAATAACTTTTAAACTTCCAAATAACCTTAATAACTTTTAAACTCCCAAATAATATTAATAACTTTTAAACTTCCAAGTAACCTTAATAATTTTTAAACCTTAATAACTTTAAAACTTCCAAATTTTTGCAACATTGAAAATACGCTGTTCTAACAAACAATAACCTAGATCTCAAATTATTCGTAAAGAAAAGAATGATTTTTCTTTACGAGTAATTTAACATCTATCGTTCCTACATCATCGGCTAATATAAAAAAATTTGTTACTTTGATAATATTTAAATCTAGCTCCTCATATCGGACATTCTTGCTTCTTTAACTTGTCGCTTTGGCAACGGTAGTCACAGTACTGCCACACCAATAGCGAACTTGTCCATGCAAAGTTATATATATATACTCGTAAGGGAGAGAGTGGTTGCGCCTGTAGCTTAGTAGGTAGAGCACCTGACCGGCAATCAGGAGGTCGTGAGTTCGGGTCCCACCAGGCGCCGGAAAATCATTCTTTTCTTTACGAGTAATTTAACATCTTTTGTTGCCACATCATCAGCTAATATGAAAAAAAAATATTGCTTTAATAAAACGATAACCTGCTGATAAAAACAAGCCAAAAATAGTGTAAATGAACAGACTTTGGTAATTTGGGGCCCCCTGTTCACGTTGAGACCCGGATTTCTGTTTGCGTCGAGGACCTGGGCCCCAATTGACTCACCCGTTAAGATGGCAATGCGATAAGCGGATATGTATCTGGCGCATGGTCCTCGTTATTCGGTATTTGAGGCTATATACTTGTAATATTTTTTACTTTTGTAACAGCAAGTATTACCACAAATGATTGCACGACACACTGCACAGAAACTAGTAAACAATAAAACTCAATATTGTCTCAGTAAGAATTTATTGACATCGTTAAGAGCTCTTTCAGTAGCAACGTGCTACCTGCTACAGTTAAACAAAAAACATGAGCGTCAAAATTTAATTCCCCAAAGAACCTCCCCAATTATGTGTAAGTTTAAAATGACAAATAAAAGTACATAGTTAAAACGACATCAACTGCATTTCAGTGGTTTTGTGAGAAGAACGCTAGTGCATAAACCATAGGCGTAAGCAGAAAGTTTATAAGGGGGTTACAGAACTTCAACCCCATATATTCATATGCAGCTATATATACAAAATTTCATTACAATGGGGGTTACAACCCCCATCAACACCCCCTGCGTACGCCAGTGCTTTAAACCTGAAGATCGTTGAATCAAGACCTGCTTTGAATTTGGCCTTTTCTTCTTCTTTTTTATTATATGTCGAAGG
This sequence comes from Dysdera silvatica, assembly GCA_006491805.2. Classification (NCBI taxonomy): domain Eukaryota; kingdom Metazoa; phylum Arthropoda; class Arachnida; order Araneae; family Dysderidae; genus Dysdera; species Dysdera silvatica. The sequence continues at coordinate 170,608,702 of QLNU02015003.1, forward strand.
GCTTTAATTTGACCCCCTTCCCAAAAAAAAGAAAAAAAAAAAGAAAACGCGTCCATGTGAACTCAATTCCCTTAGTCTGTTTCCCTGTGAATCTCCGCTTCACACATGAATGTAAATAACAAGCATAAGTACGAAGTTAAAGATACGTAAGTGGTCCAGTGAATAGAATGTCAGTATATAAACCTATAGGTCGCTGAATTAAGACCAGTCTAAGATATAGCTGTTTTCACTATTTTCCTGCCGGCTTTTATGAATCAAACTGTTCTAATTTGAGTCAAAAATTGTCTGTACATGAACTGGATTGTACTAAACGTTTTTCAAGTCGTAGAAAAGCTTATTGTGGGTTTTAATAGGTGAAATTTGCTATGCCACGTTACAAAGTATACACAGTTCACTACTAGAGAAATTACATATTCTGTACAAAAGTAAATTTCGTCGTCGCGAGTGGCTCTTTATTTGGCTACTATGCGGCGCTCTAGTGACCATATGAGAACCTTCTAACATTTTTTATTTGTTTAAAAAACATAAAGGAAAAAGCAAAAATATCCCACATGGCTGTTTTCGAGCGCATGAAATATTTTTAATAAGGTTAACCTCCTAAAATTCAGTATGTAACTTTTACCTGATATTTTCCGGTCACTTTTTTTCGTAATATTTTTATGGAACGTTTTTTTTCAACAAGTTTTAATCATGCCAACTTACACCAAATATTCATATTTGGCGGAATTAAAATATCACGCCATAAATTAAAGTTTCAACTTTATTTCTTTTTCAATTATTTTGAAAACTTGAAGCTTTTTGCTTGTTTACCATTTTTTTTTTTTTTACGCCAGGTGTATTTTAACGTATTTATATTATTTTCAATGTAAGTTATAAGCAACAGGACTTCTGAGAATGAAATCTGCACTATACCATTTGCAAGTAAACGCCAAAATACAAACATTAGTGTATGAAGTGGTTTTTTTTCCCCGGTGCAAAAAAAAAATGAAAAAACCGGCTCCAAGTCCCTCGTTAACGTTCGTATTTTCTTGTCTATTCGGGTAATGCGGGGCAGAAATCTGCAGGGGCCTGTTTCTTTGCGAACTTCGTGACTTGATTCGAAACCCTCATTTCCGGACCTAGACATTTTTAGGCCAGGCCCACGTAAATTTTTTGGCCAACTTCAAACCAGAAACCTGCAGGAGACCCGTTTCTTTAGGCCCTACCTAGCCGGAAGCCCGAAAACTCGCCCGTAGGTCCGATCTGGAGTAATTCGTGTACCCATGCAGATCTTGAATATTTTTTAAACGGAGATAGGGGGAGGGGAGATACATTATAATGGACAGTACCTTGGAAACGGGGTATCCAAATATAAATGAATACTTCAACACTATATAATCAAGGCTGTCCTGAAGAAAATTATTGAGAGTATGCGGTGCTGTCTTAATTGAAGAGTATTGAAATTGAGGGGTGCTGACTGGCATTTGACTGGTCGTCTATCGTCTATCCAAGCCCAAGGTGGCAGTTGCCACTTTCATCAGTTTTTCATTCCTCTCTTCGTCGTACTCCAGATACTATTTTGAAACTCAGGGTATTCAGAGGGTTTTCTCCATTTCCTCATTTGTTTCCATTCAAGTTTGTAAATGACTAGAAAAAAAAAGAAAAAAGCTGAACTTTGTTGAAAGTTGCCCCAAAAACCAGCAAATACAAAAACTTTCTTGAGACCTTGAGAGTATGCGGCGCGTACCCTGTATTTTTCAAAATTTCTTGAGAGAATGCGGCGCACACAGCGCGTACCCTTTGGGGACAGCCCTGTATATAATCGTAACCGTATGGAGTCTTTAGGTTTATAAGTTGAAAGAAAAAAATTATTTCCAAAACAGTAACTAATTTTAAGTGAATGGAGTAATATGGATATTCATTTTATGAAATCCTTTAATCATGCCTTGTAAATGGGTTCTATGTTTGCTTATATTACACTTTCATTGCTTACTAGTGTGTAAATGACTCGAAGGCAAAATAACAATTATGTACAAAATATGTTTACCTTATTTCTGGGACGGCATGGCAATAAATTAAAGCAACAATATAAATGCACACTTGTGAAGTGCGGTAAGAGTGAACGAAACTCTTTCTATGAGGCCCAAATTCTCCTTTCTTTTGTCTCCTCCCATGTTATTAGGAATAGATGAGATACAATTCGCCTCATCCCTTCCAATTTGTGAAGCCTCAGGAAGAACTTGGGAACAAAACTTAGTTTTCTCGTATTTGCCTGCTTCTATTAAGAATGTATCTTCCAGTTAGAATGATAGTACCACAGTAGAGATAACGCGCAAGTTATAGAGAAACACACCTTACTCCATAGTATTGAATACGCTTCCAATTACTTTAAAGTATAATATCTTTGAATGCAGAGGTAGATATAAAAGAGTTTCATAAATCGTTTACCCACGGCTTAAAAAAAATGGAAGGAGCATTTTTTTTAAAAAGAAAGGTTTCAGAATATTTTGGAAATGTTTACAAAGGAGTTGGTTACTGGGAGATCGAAACAATCTTAAGGTGTCTCTCAGAATTATAATTCATCATAATTTAAATATTTTTAATTATATCTAAAGCACTATTTTCAAAAATGTCTATAATTATGGTAAGGCGTTGCGTTTTTATTTTCTCTAAATTATATACAGGTACCTATTAGATGTCAATAGTTTTAAAGCGAAGAATTTCCAAAAAGAAATTTATATATGAAATTTGCAAAATGACGATGGAAATATTGTCTGAGTGCGGAATTTTTCCAATGATTACGTATTCTAAAATAATTATCCGAAAACCACAAAAACTTATATATGCATAAATATCTCTTGTTCCGACGTGTAAATAACAAAAAAATTCACAGTCAATGGATATTTTCCAATTACGCTATTATCTATAAAGGGGCCATTCAAGCATTATGTAAGCACATTTCTGGCCATTTTATGCTCACCCCCTTGTAAGAAAAAATAAGCAAATGCCTGACCCCCCACCCTTTATGCTTACTAAGAGGTTTTAAGATTTTGGTTCCCTAATTTTTTGATTACTATTATTATAATACTATATATATATATAAATTATTAAATTATATACAGAATACATATTACTAAACTATTAGAGATAATATAATATTATAAAGTATTTTGTTACATTTTTATTACGTTTTAGTGGTTCCTATGTTATAAGTAAATAGTGGATAAATAAGAAGTTGATCTGATAAAATGCATTTATTAAAAATAATACGTTCGTTTTAATTTAAAAATATTAGAGGGGCCACGGGGAGTATAGAAGGTAGCCTCCTAGCGAATAAGGGTTAATGGCCAGCCACTGGATTAAATAATTAAATATTTAACTGCAATTACGTGTATTTTATATCTTTTACTCATAGTGTGTCGTGCATCCCAGTATTGTAATCCTGTCAGGGCGGCTGTTACTTCGTGACTATGTGCTGGTTTTACTATTTTCTGTGTCTTACGTAACATGGTCCATACTCCCCCTCCCCGTTGTTATCCAAAATAAGCAAATATCAACTCCCCCAAAGATGCTTACGTAATACCTGAACGGCCCCAAATATCTAAAATACATACTACCACATATATTGGTGCCTTTTATATGATATTTAACTTACATCATAAACAATATAATAATACATTATTTAGATATTTTATTTCATTATTTTCACTATTTTTTTTAGGAATTGTAATAAGCGTTTTGGTTTATAACGTTTTGAAGGCAATGTTGAATTTATCGTTATTTTTTATCGTTATCTTGGTATTTAAATTTGTTAAAGCCAGTCAAAATTGATAAAAACAAATTCATACTTACGTCGAAGAGACAGAACAAAGAGATAGGATAGGAGAAAGGATAATATTCGGGAAAAGGATAACATTAATACCTTAAAATCATCCGAAAGCGTCCGCGAAATAAATTGTTCGTTCTGAAACTAAGACTGCTTTTGACAATAATCCACCCTATGTATTTGGATTGGTAAATTCATTTACAGGTACGAAACAACTTACATGAGGATTAAGGAAGTGGTATGGATTCCCCTGGAAATTCTTTTTTAGACGTGTAAATGTTTAGACCCAGATTATTTACGGACTCTGACCTGCGGACGGATCTCCACACGAAGACGTCACGTTCTGCAAATAAAAGGGCTCCACTCCCAAATGCTGAACTCTGCGATAAATCTGATTCAATAGTCTTCGGGGAGAATAAGACGGTCCAAGGCGGATTTTTATTTTCTCTGTTTTAGATACCAAAAGTCACTTTCTCGTCTGTATCCCATCTCTTCCAAACACCTCACATCTCTCCGTCCTTAAGTACTTTTAAAGTAAACCAAGATGGAAAACGTTGGAATAAGAAGAAGAAGAAGAAGAAGTAAATGTCCAAGAATCCTTTATGGTGAATGTACGTTTACGAACGTAAGGATCGGATTTTTATAGATCGCACGTACTAAATGGTCTGACAATTTCGCTGTATACTAAAAAGAAGGAATGCTAGTTGAGTAGACGTTTTACAATTATTTTCTCGAGATTTTTAAATACGAAATTTAAATCTTGCACAGTGTGTCTTCTGTTATAAATAAAATAAAATTGTTTTTATTATAATGGTAAGTCTTTGTGAACGCTATATCGCGTAATGTTATTCCACACTCTGAGTAACGTGTTTTGTTGAAAACGATGGATTGATTTTACAGACAAACTTTCACAAAAAACACAAAAAACAAAAACTTACCCCGGAGGCTTTTCTGTGTTGACCATTATTTGGCAATTGTGTTATCCCTGTGAAGGGTAATAATATCTTACATCCTCATATACGGAGAAAAATGCGTTTGTTCTTATCTACATTCGTCTAGTAGGTCAAGACACCGCGTGCTCAATGCGGGGACCCTGGTTCGAGCCCAGGATGAGGACGGCGCCTCTTTTTCTCCAAATATAAAAAAAGCTCTAGTTTGAGCTACTTAAACGTGGGTGGCAAAAATTATTGTATAAACTTTCCCAATTGCTTCTATCTTGTATCTATTTTCGGTTTTACTTTTTTCATATTTACAAATATCTGCCTGTAGAGAAACTTTGTAAAATTACATTATACATTTTGCACATTCAAGCTCTTTAAAGTTCAAAAATATAATGTGTGCCTTCTATTTTTCAAAAGCTTTTCGAATGGTGTAGGGTTTTAAGGACACTAAATAGACTAGTTTGGACTTAAAACATCTTACGTTCCAAAGTGTCTGGAAATTGAAGTTGTTGAAACTTTGACGTTCGGCCTTCATTTGCATTTTCTGAGTTGTGTGTACGTTCTTGTATAATGCAAATTATTTTAAAGTTATATTTAAATCTCCAAGAACTACAGTTCCTCAAATATTAAAGTATACGCCTCAATTAGAAACAAGAGAGGTATAATATCTTAAAGAGGTATTCTTTCAAGACTGACTGAAGCAGTACTCCCAGCCTTACATATCAGTGATCACAGATTGATACTTATTGATATAAGTAAAAAAACTCAATATAAAGAAAAAGAAATAAAAATGCGAAACTTTAAAAATGAAAATATAAATATTTTTCGTAATGAATTACAAAAAATTAATTGGCAAGAATTACTAAAAAAAGAAAATTTACCAAAATCGGAAACATGATACGATTTATTTATGAATAAATTGAAAGAAATATACAATAAAAATTTCTCAATGGAAATAATAAAAAAAATAAAGAGATTAATCCAGGATGGTTTACAAATGAAATTAAAAATATAATAAAAACAAAAAATAGATTATACAAAAAATTTATACGAAGAAGAAAAAAAAGAACAACATTGGAATGAATTTAGCAAAATAAGAAATTCAACAAATAAACTTATAAATAAAACAAAAAACACTTACTATCATAATATATTATCAAAATATTAAATATAACAGAAATGGAAAACAATTAATAAATTATTAGATGAAAAAATTAAATAAGAAACAGACATAAAAATGCACAAAAACAATAAAATAATTGATGATCCAACAAAAATAGCTAATGAATTTAATAAATTCAACATAAACGTATCAGAAAATTTAAATTTATCAAGTTCACTAAACAGCAAGTTCAAAAAATATCTTCAGCCAAGCTTAACAAATAGTATTTTCTAACATGAGGTTTCTGAAATCGAAATTGTAAAAGAATTAAATAAAATAAATCCAAATAAAGGACCAGGAAATGACGACCTAACGCCAAAAATTATTAAACAAAGTACTCAATATTTAAAAGAATCATTAACGATAACTATAAATGATACCTTTGAAACGAGTATAATT
>QLNU02015003.1:170615108-170650508 GCA_006491805.2 Dysdera silvatica
GATCTGATAGTAAATGTTGAAAAAACTAAATATATAATATTCCATGCTAATAACAAAAAAATAAATAACATAGAAAGTCATTTAAAGTTTAATGGAAAAAAAAATACTAGAGAGAGTTAAATCAATGAAATTTCTATGTATTAAATTACACGAAAAACTTTTATGGAATGAACAAATAGATGATATAAATAAAAAAAAATAAGAAGAATAAATGAACTATTAGCCAGATTAAATAATAAACTAACTTTAAATGCAAAAATTGATATTTATTATTCAATAATTTACAGTATATTACTATACGGAAATTCAACACAGGGAAAACTAAATAAGACGAACTTAATAAAAACAAATAATTCATTAAATGACACAATAAACAAAATAAAAATCACCATATCAATCAATTGTTCAATTTAGAGAAGAATATCAACTACTTAATATAGAAAATATACACAAATTAAAAATATCTCAATATATATACAAAAGAATAAATGAAGGAAAACACATAAACATAATAGAAATAATAAAGAAAATCATAAACATAATAGAAATAATAAAAGAAGACCACAAATAAAATACTTGTCATAAAAAAGAAATTAAAACAAAATATATTCGAACTAATTATGGAAAAGATAATATGAATTATTACGGATTAAATATTTGGAATAGCATACCAAACGAAATAAAAAATTTAACACCAATAAAACAATTTAAAAATACACTCAAAAATATTTCTTATTTAACGAAACATAAATGGCTAAAGTTTTTAGGTTGTATGTATATTAACCTATAGTTTTAGCATGTAATCCATCATGCATGTATGTATATGTAATCTATACACATATGTATAAATGATAATATTTATCTGTATTGTGTTCTATTTCGCTTTAATAAAAATAGCCGAACTCTTACTTTTATTGTCAGTTGCAGAAAGAGGGGAAAAACGATAACGTGGTCTAGTCCAGGGAGAAATCCGCGGGAATTTTATTCTGACTCTCAGATTTAGTGAACTACTTGTTAAAGACCTGGACGGATATATTAAACTATAATTATTGTATAGTAAATAAATGGAAAATATCTTTAGTTACATGGTAAAAGCGTCAACTGGCTATTAAGTTACGTTATTATTTATCGTACATATTTTATTAATTATTGTGATGGGTTCAATTTATATCATTTGGGCTATTAATTGGATTAATTGACTGATATATATATATAAATTTTGTTTCAGTATTATGCAACTGATGTATAGAGAGGAATAACCTATCTTTTCCAAATGCCTTTTCCAAGTGTTGTGTTATTGGCGGCATCGGCGAATTTCAGTGTTTTTTGAAACTAACCAAATTGCGTTCTACTTAAATGCCCATGTTTCACCTCTCCACTCTATCCACTTTTTCATGGGGTGGACTACGTTTATTATTATTATTATTACACTATTATTATTACTCCGAAATGTTTGTAAGAAATTTTATTATCTTTAGTCATAGTTTTTTAATTATGAATAATTAGTTTGATCATAAACATATTAAATCACCATCTGTTCATTACTGGACAAAAAGGATCTACAAAATTTTCTCACTTTGGAAGTGTTTAGGTGCTATTTACTATATAGCTACCACGTTAGTTAAACAGACTTGCGAGCCTTTAGTCCCCATCCTCGTCCTTCTGATAACAACTAAAATATAAAACTAGAAATCCTAGAAATTCATAAAGCATCCAGTACTTAAAACACATGCACGATAAACATATCGTTTTCTGGGTATCGGTGGTCTAGTTAGTATGGCGCTTTGGTTATGCAAAGTAGTCTCTGGTTCGACTCTAGCCAGAGATTATACCTTATGTTTTATTCTTTACAACCCGCCAAACCTAGAGATAGTAGTTTATATATATATATATATATACCTAGCTTGAACATCAGACATGGTTTGTCGGAATATCATATCACAGCACTTATGTCATTTTGTAGGTAGAACAGACGCCAGGTAACTAGCCCAGTCAGTTCCACACATGTTTATCAGCGTTTAGCACATATTCTACTGAATATAACAACTATTCTGTTTTTAAAAAATTATAAATAATATTCTGTACGGAGTCTTCTCTTGAATATCCAAGACTCCCCGCCCTTCTTCCCCTTTACGGGCACGGTAGTAGAATTTTTTTCAATCATTGTACCTGCGTTCGTATCTTCTGCCTCTTCCTCTACTTTGCTCAGTCCAGTTCGTATCCGTGATTTCATATAAATCAGAAATGTATGGTTGACAGATAGAACAACGGGAATAGACTGTAAGGAAAAGGAAAAAGTAGAACAAATATTCAGTTTCAAAGATCTATAGCCGACATATTTTTATTCTGCATCCTTTTCTCATCCCCTCCTCCTCCTCGGTCCTTTATTCGAATCGCTCGGTGTCAGTGTTCTAGCATACCTTCGGATCTTCCATTTCCACCGTCTCATCTCACAGCCCGATAGAAGAGGTGCGTGAGCGATGGATGGGCTTGGGATGAGGTCGTTTTGCATCATAAGAGGAGCGCGAGGTGGTTGTCCAGACTGTCTCACAGGAGAGTGATGGGGCGCCGCCGAAACCGTTCCATTTCTGCTTGCCTATCATAGGTGGAGACCAACGTGAAAGATTCGCTGAAAGAGGAATGTCGTCCTCTTAAGATGGAAATCTTTTGGAGATTTCGGAAATGCTCCATAAGACCATCTTTGCAAGCGATCGTAAACAACGATTAGATTAGAGGATATAATCAGAATAGAGATGGTACGATGTGTGGTGGAAATATTCCTCTACGAACAAACAGTCTAGCATTGCAAACCACTTGTTATAGCACTTCGGAGAGATGTAATTTTATAAAGTACCCCAAATAATACTATACCTTTCCGGGGGTAGCATATTGCTTCAAGAATATTATAATTGAATAAAAACGATGCAATATGGGAAGTACCACCAAAGAATCGCTATAACTAAAGTTCAACAAAAATAGTAAATTTACAATACCACAAGCTTTTATATACAAAATACAATACATAAGCAGCGCATATACAACATATGATTTCTGACCTAATTACTGGAATCGGAGGTTCAAGCAAAATGTTAAAATTGTCTTTCATATCTTTTTTTTGCTTATTTTAAATAATTGTTTGCAAAATGTTTTTTTTTTTAATTTTTCCTCCCATAACTGCCCATTTCAGAAAAGTTTTGTGTTTTTATATGCTCTTTTGAATTCTTATACATATATACAGTAAGCCTCTCTCAACTGGCCCTTTTTAGATACGGACATCCAGTTTTTACTGTCAGATAAAAATTCACCCTTCAAAAATTGTTAAAACTTATCCTCACAAGGTGTGGAACTTGGATGTCGGCGATCTCATGTTATTGTTTAAATGTTGACAAAATTGCTGAACTTGCTAAGAGCTTTTGGACGAAGAAACATTCGAAATAAAAGAAAGAAAGAAAGAGGTAAACAACTATTTGACAGATCTGAAGTGAAAACGCATTAACATTCATTTCGATCAATTTTAGAAAAAATCGGAATCTATTAAATCCGTCAAAAACTTATCCCTTCGTTGGTTGGAATCCTTAAAACCGTTAGGCAATATTCCAAAAGACCTGATGTTTCTCCCTTACAAGACTGAAAAACTCATCAAGAAAAATGCAAAAATGTGATTTGTGTAAATCAAGGCCTTGAATTTAAAGCCGTTAAGGATATAAGAAAATTGCTTAGCAATTATTTTATCGTAGAAATGTCCTTATCCCTACCGTGGCACGTTAGTTTAGATATATGCCCCTAACCTCAGTTGAAAAGAGCTTTTCACAATATTTAAGATGTTAATTGACAGACGTAAAAAGCTCACATTTGAAAATTTAAAAAGCATGGAGTTTTGCTGTCAATAAGAGAGAGAGAGGTCGTTCGAATATATTTACCCACACTACTCTTGTAATGAAGATTTATCCATTTCAAATGAATTGTGATATGAAATAGTTCAATATTTTTTGTTTCTTTTTTAATATCGACTTCTTTTATTCTAGTTTTAAGAAAAAGGAGGAGACACACACACACACATATATATATATGTGTGTGTGTGTGTGTGTGTGTGTGTGTGTGTGTTAATATTTATAACTAGGCTTTAAACCTTAAATTTCTTTTTGAAATTTTTAGCTTAATTTTGTTAATAATTGCCCTTCTACTCAATTTTCAATGCATTTTTTAATACCTATTCCAAACATTTCAAGCGCTATTCTTCCAGCCTTTTTTTTTCCAGTTTTAGTGCCTTAACCTCTAGCCTGTACTAATTATATACACAATGTATTATAATATATTTCCTAACAACAGTATATACATAATGTAATTTATACGTTGAAACCTTCCGAAACAAGTAGCTCTGCATTTCTAATCAAAAACATGTCCGCTTTCTCTAATGTAGTGTTTAAATTACTGCATTTCCCCTCTTAAATTCTTGTCCTTTTAATATATATATATATATATATATATATAAAAGTTTTCCTCGCCCATTCTTGGCGGAAACAGGCTTTGGGACGGGCAGAGCGCCATGTTCCCAAGCCTCTTTTTACATCACTTCTTAATGTGCCATGTCTAGAAACTTCCTGACAATGTGACACGTGTTTAGGATTGTGGCTTTTTGTATTTCAATGTAGGTGTTTGGGTCAATGTTGAGTATCTCCAAATTCGTCGCAAGCGTTTTTGGTACTATCCCTGTTGCTGAGATGACTAACGGGATGATGAGGATCTTTTCCATACCCCATATATCTCGTACTTCATGTCTGAGATCTTGGTACTTGGTGATTTTCGTTGTGTAGGTTGTCTGTATGTTATTGGTGTTGGGTACTGCTATGTCGATTAAGTACGTGGTCTTATTCGATTTATCGACGAGGGTTATGTCAGGACGGTTATGTGGGACTGTCTTGTCTGTTATGATTGCTCTATCCCAGTAAAGCTTGTGTGTTTCGTTCTCATGCACGGTCTCTGGCTCATATTTGTAGTACGGGCATTTTTCTGTCAGAAAGCCAGCATTCGCTGCCAATTTCTGGTGGACTATTTTCGCTACTTGATCGTGTCTATGTTTGTAGTCTGACTGCGCAAGGATCTTGCATCCTGCCATCACGTGTTGGATTGTCTCCGATGCCGCATGACAGTGTCTGCATTTGTCGCTTTCTATGTCTTTTCTCTGGATGAATTTCTGATTGTTCCTTGTTGCGATCACTTGGTCTTGGATGGCTAGCATGAATCCTTCTGTCTCTGGCTGGAGAGTGCCTTTGGCCAGCCAAGAATTTGATGCCTTTTTGTCAACGTGTGGTTGTTGCAGGTCAGTGTGGGACTCAGTGAGTTAGAAAGGTGGTGGGCAAAGTGGACATTTGTTTTATTATAGAGGAACGGAAACTGGAAGAACAAGTGGTGTTGGCTTCTTAATCAACAAAAGAATTAAAGACTACCTTCTTGAAGTCGAAAGCACGTCAGATCGAGCAGCGAGGCTCGTTGTTCAACTAACCCAGCGATACCAACTTCAAATAGTACAGGTATATGCACCAACATCAAGCCATACCGACGAAGAGGTTGAAGAATTTTATGAAGAAATCAAAGAGTTACACACCAAAGGGAAACAACATATCAAGCTCATCATGGGGGATTTCAATGCAAGAATTGGACAACAGGAACAAGGAGAGACATCGGTTGGTAAATACGGATATGGGGAAAGGAATGAACGTGGCGATCAACTCATCGAATTTGCAGAAGCTGAAAATCTTAGCATCATGAATTCATTTTTTAAGAAGAAACCGCAAAGAAAATGGACATGGAAACACCCAAATGGGGGAACTAGTGAAATTGACTATATCCTGGCAAACAAGAAATCAATTATTGAAGATTGCAGTGTACTGAACAGATTTAATACTGGAAGTGATCATCGAATGGTGAGATGTAAAGTGCACTTAAATACTAAATTAGAACGACAGAAGCTCATTAGGAAACAAGTAAGTAAGAGGGTGGATTTAAAGAAATTAAAAGAAAATACCGAGGCATTCAAGTTGGAATTAAAAAATCGCTTTTCTGCACTGGAAGGACTTATTGATGAAAGTGATATCTCAGAAGCAAATGAAAACATTGTTAAGACAATAGTTGAAACTGCTGGGGAAATTGGTGGTGTAACCTGTAAAAAGCACAATAGCAAATTATCTGAGAAGACGAAACAGCTCATGAAAAGGCGAAGAGATATGAAGGTGGACAATCAAAATACCAGTTCCAGGATTGAGTACATAGAACTTTGTAAAACTCTGCGCAAAAGCATGAAAGAAGACATAAGAAAATTCAACTGTGAGCTAGTAAGGAAAGCCATTGAAAATAACAAGAGCCTTAGGGTTGTTAAAGGAAGTTTATCTGTTGGGAAGAAACACATCATTGCATTAAAAGGAGAGGATGGCACCGTAACAAGAAATAGGGAAGAAATACTTAGAAGAGTTGAAGAATTCTACAAAAATCTATACGAAAGTAACAGTGGATTAAACGAAGACATTGAAATAGTCGAAGGAACAGCTCCTAAAATCTTAAAAGAAGAAGTTTCATTTGCAATAAAAAGTATGAAGAAAGGAAGAGCCCCTGGTGATGATGGTATTACATTAGATATCCTAAAAGAAGCTGGAGAATATGTAGAAGACATACTTGCAAAATTCTTTACCAAATGTCTTAACAGCGGTAACATACCAAACCAATGGGATTCTGCAACAGTAATTCTTTTGCATAAAAAAGGTGATAAAGAGGATTTGAAAAATTACCGACCAATTAGCTTGTTACCTGCTATTTATAAAATCTTCACAAAAGTGCTAACACATCGCCTGCAGAAAAAATTAGATGCAGCTCAACCAAGAGAACAAGCTGGATTTCGAAGTGGATTCAGTACAGTGGACCATATTCAAGTATTAAGAGAATTAATTGAAAGAACACATGAATATGAACTTCCATTGTGTGTGGCATTTATTGACTATGAGAAGGCCTTTGACTCTATTAAAACATCAGCAGTCATCAACTCTTTAAGATCAACAGACATTGAGGATGTGTACATTGACATGGTGAAACGTGTGTATAAAAATGCAAGTGCAAAATTTCGGTTACATAAAGATACCAAAACTATCAAAATTGGTAAAGGTGTGAGGCAGGGAGATACCATTTCTCCAAAACTTTTTACTTCAGCTTTACAGATGATTTTTCAGCAGATAAATTGGAATAACAAGGGAATAAAAATAAATGGTGAATATTTAAATCATTTGCGGTTTGCTGATGACATTGTTATTTTTTCAACGAACCCATTAGAACTCCAAGACATGGTACAGGAGCTCTCAACTAGAAGTAAAGAAGTTGGACTCAAGATGAACCTACAAAAAACTAAGATCATGTTCAATAATTTCGTAGAGGAAACAAAAATACAAGTTGACAACATTGAGCTAGAAATTGCTGATTCATATATTTACCTTGGCCAGCTGATTTCAATGGATGGCAACATTATGAAAGAACTCAACAGACGTATTAAACTTGGCTGGAGTGCATTTGGAAGAAACAGTTTTATCCTGAAGGGGAAATTGCCTTTGTGTCTAAAAAGAAAGGTCTTCAACCAGTGTGTATTGCCAGTCCTCTCTTATGGATCAGAGACATGGAGTCTAACAGTTGGAGCAATACGAAAGTTACAGACAACGCAAAGGAGCATGGAGAGGTGCATGCTTGGAATAACTAGGAGAGATCGAAAAAGAAACACTTGGGTGAGAGAGCAAACTAGAGTAGAGGACATCATTGTTAAAGTAAAAGGGCTGAAATGGCGATGGGCTGGGCATATTGCAAGAAGAACTGATCAACGATGGACAACAGAAATTCTGAACTGGATTCCAAGAGACCACCGAAGACCTAGAAAACGTCCTCAAACTAGATGGGTGGATGAAATAAGAAAACAGGTTGGGGTGACGTGGAAGCGAATTGCTCAGGATAGACTTGTGTGGAAAGCATTTGGAGAGACCTTCATCCAGCAGTGGATAGATAATGGTTGAATATGATGATGATGATATATATATGTGTGTGTGTGTGTGTGTGTGTGTTTGAGTCTTATACTTTGGATTCATCTTGGTGTTTAGATTTGATAATGAACTTGCATCGGAGACGCAAAATCGTTAAAAGAAATTCCCCTAATTTAAATGCTGTAATTCTTCACGAAATAATTAACCAGCAAGAAATTAAAACTTCTTTCTTACTAAATTTAAGGAGGAGACTTGTCAGACTCACAGTCTTTTATCACCGCTGCCCTGGCGGAATGATCCTGATATTTTACTTTTAATATCATGTTGTTGCGATAGCAGTCATTTGGTGATTAGCACTGTATGAAAATTTTCAATTTAACTAAAAAGTTAAGAGAAAGGGCTAAAATGTTGTTACAGATTGATTTCTACACTGTTCTATCTCCTTGGTTCTGTTCACTATTATTTTCTACAAAGTTTATGATATATAATAACATGTGCTGTTATTTAATGTTAATATTCACTTTGTATGGACTTCTTGCCAAATTATTCTTGTGCCAAGTTTCAAACTTATGTTTCAGATTTAATAGGGTAATGGTTTTAGGTGTTTGAAGGTTCACAAGTTTTATGATGAAAGTTTAGAGAATCAATAGCTACCGTATTTATCTATGATGATACTACAGCTAGGCAGAGCATTCCATCATTATGTCCCTTAGAACTTTGCTCTCGATGGCAAAAATTTAAAAAAAAAAAATTCGAACGGAAACAAGAAAGAACGAATGAGGGTCCACTAAAAGGTGAAAAATAATACCACCGGAAGAACAGAGCACAGCAAGTCCTCTATTACTTCAAGCGTCTATGTGAGATCTTAAAATGGGGGACGGCGAGGGAAACTCTAAAACACCTTATTTTCTGCGACTTGGAATGTACCCCAAGGAGCGTGGTATACTGTGCAGAAAAATTTTGCTTTTTCGAAGACCCGCTTGTATCCCTTTTCTTATCTTTTTGGTGGTGGTGTGTTCTGGGAGATAAGAGCTCTCTGGAACAGTGCTTCTGGACAAGCCGTTTCACACACCATGAATTCTCGATGGCTGCCCCAGCTATCTGCAACAACCTCCTAACAGCCCAGACTCCAGCCGCAAACAACGCAACCCCTTTCCCAAGATTTTTTTTGTTCTTGATAAAAAAAAAATATATATATATATATACCTTTGTGCTTAACTATTTAATGAGGCCTACTCGAGATAGTGGCAGACGGTAATGGGGCTGTAGTTAAAAATTTACGGGTGAGAGATGAAAAGAATGATGTTGTTCTTTTGTAGTAACCTGGCTATGACGACTGCAAAAATTCCTTTTTGTTTTTGGTTCAGTCCTTGGCTGTGATAATTATATTAATATAATTGCTATGTTCCTTTCATGAGAATGCTAACAACGGCAGACGTTTCCTTAGTTTTCCCGCTATGATGATGATATTTCGTCCAAATGGCTCTTAAGATTTTACATGATGAAAATTTTCATTATGAAGGTACTTTATTGTTTCCTTTGTTTGAAGAGTTGCGGTCTTGTGGCTAGCGACTACATATGTTAATGGCCTATGAAGTAAGCTGTTAATATTTAGAAATGCACCCACACTTTTTCTATGTATCGGACTTCGCATGTACAGTTTAGTAAAAAAGTGTTGTTTGTAACAAAAGTATCTTTAAAGAAACAGAATTTTAATAGAAAACGCGATATGGTCTGCATTTTATTTGACATTATATATGTAATGACGGCTGAGAGCAAACAAATTAATGCAGCTGAAAAAGGTTTAATTAACCGTTGACATCTGTTGGTAGCCATATGCTACCATCGTCAACTCAACTAATGATAGTAGGACATGGCTACATAAACAGCTGTAAACAGTTAATTGATCCTTTTTAAACTGTGAATTTTTGCGATATCAGTTATTATTATTGATATGCCGTGTGTCCTCAATTAGCTCATTGTCTGAGTAATCTTAGAGTTTACCTTCTGGAAAGATTACTCAGAGTTAGTTCTAACTAGAGGAGGACTTGCACACCTGCAACGATCCTTATGATGTGTTGAACTAGCCTCATCAGTGACTCGATATGTGTTTAATATATGGACAACCATAGATAGATGATAAAGTGGGGGGCGGTTCTAGTCCTCTTTACCATTCTGAAATATTTACACCTAGAAAATGTCCTTTTATAAGTGATTTTATAAGTCCTTTTATAAGTGATTTTATAAGTCCTTTTATAAGTGATTTTTATAAAAAAATAATAGTTTGGAAGCAAACCGCGTCCCCACATCGCTTTGACACACATGATTCACATGAGCGCTCATGACATTACATCGAACATAAGTTGGTACGAAAAAGAACCTTTACCTTCATGCAATAATTTTTGTATTTGAATCATGGAAAAATTCAGAAGAATAAAAGTCGTGGATAACTCACAGTCCTGGTATGGTCTATGCGCAGTATCTTTAAGATACTTTCAGGGCTAAAGAATCTTGGCTATTTATTAATCCGGCAGCAGACAGATATTGATTTAATATGATGATATATATTTAATCCTACAAAAAGGTTTGCATAAAGTAAACCTTATTATCCAATGGAAAAAATATTTCACTGTTTTAATGCTATGATGGTTATTTGCATCAAATAAAAAAAAATAGCTTTAAGAGTATATAATTGTAGTGATATCCAGAATATATATATATATATACAAATTTGCCTTACGACCAAAAAAAAGTTAAAAGAAGCATATATTGGTGTAGAAGTGCACTGACGGGTTTCGAGCAGGCGTAGTAACCATTCGCAAGAATCGGCTACAGTGTTCTAAAAAATGAACATTAAAGTGTTTTAACGTTAATACTGGAATGTTGTTTATTGCAGTTGATTTTCGGTGAAGAACAGTTTCATCTATTTGAAAAGCGTCATGTGGTCTTTTTGTTTTCGTACTCACGCTTTCTCACATTATTGTACCGCAAACTTTTGTAAAATTTATTAAAATTTAATTATCCCATAAAATTACTGAGAACTGAAGTCTTTAAGTATTGCTGCTCCAAAGAGTTATTGCTCTGAAGGCAGACAGACAAAATACTTGATTGTATAAAACCCATCCATACATAAGCACTATAATTAAGTAAAAAGTGAGATTATAGAAGTACAACATAGAAAACATATGACAAAAATAGAATAATAAAAAGAAGTAACACCATTTCAAGTCTTTAGAAGATGACTTAAAATCGAGTGATAATTCGTTGAATGATAAAGCTCGAGCCCACCTTACGCCTCAAGATGGAAATCATGAATGGATATAGCGTCTCAAGTTTCAATACATTTACAAATGTTTTACTTCGTTTGAATTAACAACTGAGCTGAGTGATCCAAAAGAGGTAATTTCACCACTAAGTCGTTACTACTATTTATATAGCATATACGTTAATCACTTCGATAAAAGTATTGGCGCTTCACTCCTCCTCTTCTTCTTCTTTTACTCCTTTACGTTTTTGTGCTTGCCAAAATTCTTCGTATCTCGCAAACGGTTGAGCAGCAATGGACAGTTGTACTAGTTGTCTTACTCTATATGACTAGACCTTTTGAGTGCTACCACTTTTCTCAAAATCGGCGACTCACACCTCGCGCAATTCCCCAATCAGTGGTGTAGCGTTACTTCAAAAGTTGATGTGATATCCAATTGTTCATTATTCCCTCAAATAAAAAATATGATTACTTTAAATTCATTAACTTAATGATAAAATATACATACATCGTCATAATTCTGATCATGAAATTGATTGGGTGATTTGACTGTATAGTGAACAATTGAAGATTACCCCCCACTTCCGAAATCGCGCTGCACCACTGCATCTTCTTAACTCTTAAATATCATAAATACAGCAAATGATATAAATTTCACTCGCGGGCATTGATAATTTTGTTACTCCTCTTTTGAAAATGATCAGAGAGAGAGAGAAATTTTATAGAAAAAGACGAAATTAATACAATTTATACGCACAATACAGTTAAATTAATGATTTAAAAGCCTACAAATTATATGAAATTCACTCAGCCGTTCATCATTTCGTATTACCTCTGATGAAAATGGTAGTTTTGTATATAAAAACGATAAACTTAAGAAATAAAGCAAACAAACTGAAAAAATATAATAACAAACAATATTTTATAAATTAATTTCATGAATAAAAATCTGCAAAAATAGTCACCGGCAAAGGAAGCAAGATTTTCCCCAAATACATATTAAACGAACATTTGACCTCGCAATTGATTTTTCAAATTAATGTGACAATATCATAAACATTAATTCAATTAAATATCATAAACATTAATTCAATTAAATATCATAAAAAAAATTAAATACTCACTATAAATGACGATGTAAATTTCTGCATGGTTAATTCAATATCCCTCTCACCGACGAAATTGTCAAAAAAAAAAAATAGAAAATGGCGTCGGATCTTCTAGAATCTAAATTTGTGCGAAATAACATCCCAGATCGAGAAAGCCAACCTTCATTTTCGAACTAACTCCGCCAACTCCTGTAACAATAATAATATAACACTGCCAACCATAATACAACGTTACTTCGGACAATTATGTTTCCCCCGAGAACAGTTACGAGACCTTGTGTCCTTGTGGGCCTAGGCCAAATTAAAACCACCCAGTTAGTGTCTAGTTAGCGGCGCTGCTTTATATTGTTCAGTTCCATTATAGTCACACACATTTTCTTGGCGTATAAAGGAGAATAGGCTCCAATGGAATATTCCATGTGAAAGGAATACTTAACTCCAACAAGAGGGCGATCGCGAGGGTTGCCTTTAAAAACTATTAAAGACAAACCAGTTTTCTTTACTGGCAATCTTTATTAAATAACATATATGCCGAATTTTAATGACTGGTGTAATTTCGACATATTTATATCATAAAGTACCAAAGGAACCTTTACCTTTATCACTTTGCGAAATCTGCGAATTTTGAATAATATATTCAATTCTAAAACAACGGTTATTTTGACACTGTCGTAAGACTTAAAAACACATTTTTTTCAGAAGCCAACTGCTCCGTTTATTAAGTGAAGACAGAATTGACAAAGGGAGCAATTTTCTTCCGAAACGTCGTGTTTTCAAACCTTACGTCGAAATAAATGTTAGTGTTGAATATCCTGGCGAAACTTTGTATATTGTTTTGTTACATTCAATTCTAATGCATTTATGTCACAGAATGTCAAAAAATCTTTATTTTCATTACTTCTTTGAATAAATATACCGAATTTTGTTTAATACGTTTAATCTTGGCTAACTCATGTCATAGAATATGAAACAATGGTTTGTTTTTATCACTAATTATAATAAATACACCGAATTTTGAATAACACATTCAGTCCTGACAGACTTATGCCATGGGATATCAAAAGAATATTTGTTTTCATCATGCTGCTTTGTTGAATAAAAGCGCCGAATTATAAATTTTTTTTTTCAGTTTAGAACAATTTATGCCATAGGCGTAGAGTTATATTTTATATTTTTATATTAATATTTTTAGTATTGGGGACTCGAGCCCCCAATAATCTGAAATAAATTGCAATTTTACATATACTGTAATGTATATATGCACAAAAATGCTTGGCCCCCACAATAATTTTGAAAATTCTACTTTGATAATTCATGATGTAAGATCTTAAAATAATATTTACTTCTGCGTTATTAAATAATTGCAATGAATATTTTTATATATAATTTTTTCACTTGATTTCTAAGCAACTGGTTTGTGCTTTCATAGTCGAAGGAGGTGACCCTTTTAGATTTTTCAAAATGTTGACTTTTTTTAAAATTTCACTTCAAAATTCCTAGTATTCAATATTTTCATCCAAAGAAGATCGATTCTCTTAAAAAAAGTTTAAAATATTTTCTAAATTTTTATAACGTGTTTTTTCACTGTTTTCGAAATTCCACACAAATACGTTTAATTTCCATCGTAAAATACATGCTTTATACAGAACGATTCAGAGTATACGTTACATCAATTATCTTTTTAATTGTTAGTCATAGGAAAAACTTTAGAAGGGGAAAAAAGTGCTCAAATTATGCACGAATATTGACTACGTTATTCATTTTACAAGGGAGTGTTTATGTATAAAAATATGGAGTTTAACATTTTCTAACCTGCCTTTACCAAAAAATTTCCAATCGGAATAATATTGGCTTATATTTAATGTCAAATGAAAGAGCTTTCATGCTTCTATGTGGAATAATCGCTGATATATCTTATATTTATAATTTTGTATTTGATAGCCAAGTAAATAGGGGCCATCTGCAAAATAACAGTGCTCTGCAGTGCTACAGTAGTATCGCGTTCGCCTAGCTTGCTGTTATCCCGTTTTTGCTTCCCAACTTTGTCAGAAACGAGTTAAGAAAATAACTGTTCACCGTAGTCCTAAGGTTTGTTCCCTAGGTCCTAAGAGGGTCGAATTCCTCGAAAAACTGTAGGTCCCGTAAGAGCATGACCTTTGTTGTCCTTGAACCGTAAAAACACAAACAAAGTAAATTGAAAAAATTAGATCGCACTTTAACTTCTGAGTTAGTGTGTTATTCAAAACAAGTTTGCCTACGCTTTACTTTTTTCACAAATAGTCCCCTAAGATTGCCATTATTTCGCCAAAATATCGCCAAAACAGCGATAAAAGTTAACTTTTAATAACTCTGCAGAATATATCTATTTATAAATGTTAATTTTCCTTTATTTGACTAATTAAATGTAGAGCAATATATTTATTATTGAAAAATTTTTGGTAGAGGGCCCGAATATAAATTTAAACTCCGTATTTTTACACATATACAACCCCTCGACAAATATATTACATTCACACACACACACCATTCATACATAAGGGCATATTTTCTCCTTTGAAGTTTTTTTTTTTTTTACGACTATGGATTAAAAAGAGAATTGCGGTAACATTATTTTGAATCACACTGTATATCAATTATTCTTCAAACTGTAATAACTTTCTTTTTTGTAATGTGAAAAATATATTGCAAAAGACGCGTTTAGTGCTATCGCAGTAGCAGTTATACATTAACTCTATCACTATTAGCAGTAACGCGGATTAAGGGCAGTGCGACCTGTGCCGTATCATTGAGAACCAAGCCAGGGAACAAAATGGCCTAACAACCCCGAAGTGCAGACAAGCCCAAATCTAATTTGATCATTTAAATGCTTATTCTTAGATAAGTTTCAATAAATCAAATTAATGCTTTATAAGTTCTCTGAGTGCAGTATGTAATTATCTTTACTTCCACATATTTTCTGAAACTGATAAAAATAAACTCATCTGAATACAGAACGAATACTGTGTAAGGATTTTTCGTATGGTCCAGTATGACACAGGAAATGAGAAATCAGGGAAGTGAAAACTATATCCAAGTGGGTGAACTTATTTGATTGTATAGAGGACATTTAAAAATATTGAAACTCGTTAAGGGTTTAATTTTTATATTAAACAATTTAATAATTAGCTCATCAGAAAAGTATTTGTTGTTTAGTTACATGTTATTTGTTGTAAGGAAATTTTAATTGTTATCGTTGTTTCCAGCCTTTTAATAATATTCAGTATTTTTTTAATAAGTTTCAGTAATCTACAGAAGCTATCCCTAGAAGTAAGAAACTGCGCCACAAAAAGAAATTATTTTGAAAATAATTAATATTTATTTAGCAGGAGAGGGGGGGGAAGAGGCGCCAAATCTTGAACTCGCACCTGGCGCCATATGCCCTAAATCAGTCTCTGCAATTAGCTTCAGAACATAAAATGAGTTTTATTTTCAAAACTGAACAATTATTCACGATTCAGTGATGAACTAATACTAGTAATATTTTATCCCAACCTGATGTGATATTGCATAACAAATTTGGTGCAAGTTTGTATTATGCAGAACTTTGGAGAGGTAAATTTGCTTATATGTAACTTAATTATTAAATAATAATTAGTTACATATAAGGATGATTAAATATTAAAAGCTTTATCGTGTCGTTGGCAGATTTTTGTTCCTCAAAGCAGAGTTTTATAGTAACATTTTGAGGCACGTTATTTATAGATAATTTTTATCCTAAAGTAGCGTCTAATAATCTTTATTTAATAGATTCAAAAGCTTCGTTATGCTTTGAATATTAACAGCCTTCGATGTTTTAAAAATTAAGGTATGACATGAGACATTTCCATAACTTTATTCTTAACCATTCTATTGCTTTACTTCTTTTAGTAACGCAATAAATTTATAGAAATTCGTGTCCCAAATTAAGGTGACACTCAATGTTATTTCAATGGGAGAGGTACATATTTTGCTCTTTAACTCTCGTTGTGCTTTATTTATAAAAAAATCATTTTGCAGAAAATTAAAGGACTATAAACACTTAACAGAATTACAACAAATCATTTATTTTAGTTCTTTTTATTATCGATCGGCAAAAATACTTTTCCTGCTGACTGGATGAACTCGCTCGAATTAGGCTGGAAATATTGAACTTACAATTATAATACATGCAAGGTTAGGTGGCTCACACTCCACATTTATGTGCTTCATACTAAAACCTGTGTTTTGAAATAGAGAACCACGTATTGGGCTGAAGTCAAGGGCGGATCCAGAATGTTATTACGGGAGTGTTCGGGCCCTCATTTTTTCAAATTTTTAGTTTTGGATTGTTAACTTGTTTAGGTAAATGTTATATTTCTAGCCTTACTTTATACTTACGAAGATGTTTAATTTATGACAATGAATTAAAGTTGGGCTTTCCTTTAATTAAATTATATGGTTTAGGGTAGATTATATACCGAAGTGCCAGAAAAACTGGTACACCTACCTAATATCGTGTATCCCCCCCACCACCACCACCACCCGCTAACTCACAAGTGCCGCAACACGACATGGCATGGACTCGACTAATGTCTGAAGGTATCCTGGAGACAATTCACACCAGGAATCCTGCAGGGCAGTCCACAAATCCATAGGAGTGCAAGGAGGTAGAGATCTCTTCTGAACAGCACGTTGCAAGGCATCCCAGATATGCTCGATAATGTTCATGTCTGGCGATTTAGGTGGCCAATGGAAGTGTCTAAAGTCAGAAGAGTGTTCCTGGAGCCACTCGGTAGCAACTCTCGATGTGTGGGGTGTCGCATTATCATGCTGAAATTGTCCAAGTCCGTCGGAATGCACAATGGACATGAATGGGTGTAGGTGATCGGACATGATGCTTACGTACCTGTCACCTGTCAGAGTTGTCTCTAGACGTATCAGGGGTCCCATATCACGCCAACTGCACACGCCCCATACCATCACAGAAGCTCCACCAGCTTGAACAGTCCCCTGTTGACATGTAGGGTCCATGGATTCATGAGGTTGTCTCCATACCCGTACACGTCCATCCGCCTGATGCAATTGGAAACGAGACTCGTCAGACCAGGCAACGTGTTTCCAGTCATCAACAGTCCAATGGCGGTGTTGGCGGACCCAGACGAGGCGTAAAGCTTTGTGCCGTGCAGTCAACAATGGTAAACAAGTGGGCCTTCGGCTCCGAAAGCCCATATCAATGATGGTTCGTTGAACAGTTCGCACGCTGACACTTGTTGATGCCCCAGCATTGAAATCCGCGGCAATTTGAGGAAGTGTTGCACGTCTATCTCGTTTAACGATTCTCGTCAGTCGTCGAATGTCCCGTTCTTTCAAGGTCTTTTTCCGGCCGCACCGCTGTCGGAGATTTGATGTTTTACCGGATTCCTGATATTCACGGTATACCCGTGAAATGGTCGTACGCGAAAATCCAAATTTTGTCGCTATCTCGGAGATGCTATGTCCCATCTCTCTTGTGCCGACTATAACGCCACGTTCAAAATCACTTAAATCTTGATAACCTGCCATTGTAGCGGCAAGAACCGATCTAACAGCTTTGCCAGACATCTCTTGTCTTATATAGGCGCTGCCGACAGCATCGCGTTACACTGATTGGTTGCAAAGCTCCGTTATTTGCATACGCACGCCTGTACCAGTTTTTCTGGCACTTCAGTATAGTTAAGTATGACAGAAGGATGAGCTAGTAAGGGAGACATATACAATAACTACAACAATAATTTACAATGTAATTAATAGAACAACTTTAAATTACAAAAACATTGTAATTATTTTACTTTTTTTATTACAAGCAGCTTTCTAAGAAACTTTAAGTTAATAGTGCAAAGTCAAGCCAGCTTGGTTTCTTTGAAAATTTGTCAATTACTTTATTTACATTGATGTGAATGTCTTTGTAGGTGTTCATTAAAAGTCTCTGTTCTGTCATCGGTGTTCGAATCCAAGTTCGAATGCGTATCAACGATAAAAAACTGCATTCTGCTGAAGCAACACTTATTGAAAATGTGTAGTCTGTTCGCGCAGACCTGACGCCTGATCCCGTTAGTAGACAGGTTGTTCCATTGCAGCTTAGGGAAGGGCATCTTGCCGAAACTGGTTTTTCATGTGCGAAAAACCAGTTCGGGCAAGACGGCCTTCCCTAAACTGCAATGGAACAACCCGTCTGGTAACGGTATCGGGCGACAACTGAGCGCGAACGCACTATAGTTTGAAGGGCGAGAAGCTTGTAGATTCGTAGGAAAAGGTCTGGATCGCATTTCTGCAGGACTTGGAGATTTTAGACGACAGTGTAAGACTTTTGTTCATTACATTTGTAACAAACAACACATAAAATATCCTTCGTCGTCTTTATTTTTTTCCTATTTAACCCTGATGGGGTTGGTGATGGCCCCCTCCGCCCCTCCCTGGATCCGCCTTTATCTGAATTTTAACCTTCGATCTTTGGGTTGCTGTTCCAATTAAAGGTACGTCGTATCATTCGTCGAACGAATCAATTAACGACTTCGCCCATATATATCAGAAACGAGTAAAGACTCGTCGTTCCGGATTCAGTCATCGAACAATATGACACATCGCTTACGAACGTCTTGATTGCTGGGCCGCTGAGCCAGCGCCCCCTATAGCTGTCAGTCATAAGGGCTATTGGCTGGACACGGCCGTATATGTGGCTATTTTCTCGTATATGTACGTTGACCAAAGCAATGAAGGAAGGTGCGGAGGAATTATTCACATACGGTTAAGTTCTTTTTTTTAACGGTTAAGTTTAAGATTTTGGATTTGACGCTCTATTTTTTTATAGCTTATACTAGAAACCGTATTTCAGAAAAGGAAAAATAAATATACCACGCGCTCATTATACACCGCATAATATACCCCGTATCATACAACGCACTAGAATTGTTTTTTTTTTGTTTTTTTTCACTACTTTGAGTACAGTTTCTAGTATGCACTATATAACCGTAGAGTGTCAAGAACTTCATCATATTTGAATATTCCCACACCCTTTAAAGAAAATATCCAATATAGCGATATGCAATAATCTCACGGAGTTATCCCATTGGTCAGTTATAACACATATTCCTATTTCTTTTGTTATTATCATAAACTTGACTATTATTTTTTCATATCATAAATAAATTCATATCAATTTAGATTGCTATTCTAAATTTTATTGACGATAAAATAATCAATATATGTGGATTTTTATTTTTTTTTTAATGATTTGATGCGGTTTGACATTAGTTACCACGAAGCTTTAATGCAAAATATTTATAGACATCCATCATTGTACTTATTCAATTAGTTGAATTACATTTACAAATATGAATAATCGAGAAAAAACTGCCCTTCGTTAAATTAAAACACGATGGTATATTTATTAATGAGATACAAAATTGTTAATGATCGATTTGCTGAGTTAAACGGATTTAAATAATCAATTCACAGAACTGCACGAATTTGAACGTTTTTCTGAGAGTACTCTCCTCAACGTGTAGAAAAATAATTAACAACCAATTCCCGCAAACAAGTGAAAACAAAGTTCGGCCGACAATATATTATAGTTCTCTGCGATTTTTAAGCCAGTAAATTGTTCCATAAATATTAATCATTATAATTGATTTATAAATGTTTTATAGTTTAAAGAAATTTAAACCTTTAACATAAAGATGGACGGAGCCATTCATTAAATAATTCTGTAAACGGTGCTACGCCCATTGTTACATAATTCGTGGAATGATTTTATAAATGAATTCTACCCATCGCCTCCTTATTCACTCAGTTATTAGTGAGCTGTTTTGTTGAAGCTCCACATAGTTGATATTAAACTGGTTACGTCATGCTCCTAATTCCCATCAAAAGATCCATCATTCATTATTTCATGAAATGATGATGATAGATAGCTGGTTTCTGCTAGCCGGATGTTATTCATCGTCAGAAGATTTTCATTTCCTGGGTACTGAAATATTCCGGCATACACGTGAGAATTGGATGTTTAATTCTGGCAATGAAGGGCTCGCTGTGGAGTTCGCAAAGCTCTTAAAGTTCCTTGACAAACAAGATACTAAAACTTTTTGACAAGATGATTTTATGAGCTCGGAGCTTAACTGAACGTTCTCTGAACCTGGAACTTAATAGAGAACTCTCAGTTATATAACATGCCTCACTTAATAACGTTGACAGAAATATGTCCCAAGTCCGATCATATATCCCCCCTTAAGGTTTGTGTCAGCAGTTTACACCCTCAGAAAAGCAGAAGTGACAAGAATAGATCGGTTTCACTGTCCGTTTTTCTCACTGGTAGCTAATCTACTTTAAAATACTGTGTCGTTTTCCGAAAGGACCAATGTCTCGATGATGCCAGTTAACCTCCAAGTCACGTACCGCCGGTTAAAAAAGCTTGGCTATATCCGTCCGAATGGGCTGAATGAAATAGACAGGAATCAGTCAATTTATTCTTTTCATGACCTTAACAATTTCCAGTTATTGACGTATTTACCCCAAGTTGAATAACGTAAAAGCAATGTTTTTCAAAATGTGATTTGCGCATTGGTGATGGTCCACTAAGTAGTCAATAGGATCTTCAAGGAAGAATCAAAAGAAGAGCAGTGATAAAATGATGTATCGAACATTAAACTCGTACGTGTGAAGATTAACATTTCTCGATACGGACAATAGAATTTATAAAAATGACATCTTCATGAATAAAGACAGAAGCTTTTGCACTTGAGTAGTTTTTATTAAAATAAATAATAGCAATGTTTCAGGAGCTATCTGCTCCCTTTATCAAGTAAAGAAGGCTAAAAAAAGCAAACTTTGATAGACAGAAAAACAAATACGGAATACAAAACAAAAGGCAAAAATAACAACAAAATGTTGTTGTTTTTTATGTCCGAAATAAAGTTATGGAGAAACGAAAACTGGAGGGACAATTGTTGGTGGGAGTAAGAAGAATTATTATCAAGCGCGTTTATTTGTAGAAATTCTAAAAGGGCTTGGAAGTGTCTTCGATTGGTTGATAACACGATGTCCGGCTTCATGGCTTTCGAATGATTCTAAAAAGATTCTGCTGCATAACTCTGCGAAGCCTTGATGTAAGATCCCTACAGAATTCCAATCAGATACGTAGTTTCCTGGATGTGTATGCTCAGTGAATTGGTTTGAAAAATCACCTTTAGAAACGGAACCCAAATGTTATTTCCTACATTATTGTAAACGTCTATCGGTTTAACCAATGTACGCTTTGCTGAACTCATTGCAAGGGATCTTATAAACAGTACTGAAAGTTTGAATATATGGGATAAAGTCTTTGGCTTTAGAAAGAAGGTTGCAAAGAGTATGTAAAAGTTCGTAAAAAGTTTTTATAAATTTAGTGGGAAAACTGTTGTTTAGAAGGACGCGTTTACAGCTTTCTTTTTCTGTAAGGAAGTGATTGCTGCAATGAGAGAAAGCGCGGCGTTGGAGGATGCGAATTACAGTGGCTTTGTGAGATGCTGGATGATGTAAACAGAAGTCAAGATATTTGTGAGTATGCGTAGCTTTTCAAGACACGGAAGTTGAGATGTTTCCTTTCTGGTCTCTGGAAAAAATGTTGATGTCCAGGAAAGGTAAAGAACCATTAGTTTATTTCTTCTAATGTGAATTGAATAGTTGGATCTCGGCTGTTTAAGTATGCGTGAAGGTTGGCGACAGAAAACTTAGATAAGATAATAAATGTGTCATCATCATAACGTTTCTATAATTTCATTTGAAAGATGCAGATGTCCGAGGCATTGATTTCAAAAGCCTCTATATAGAGGTTTGCAACAACAATGGAAATTGGGAGACTCACTGCAGTGTCTTTAGGCTGGTTGAAGAATTTATTCTGGAAAGAAAAAAATGTGGAACTTAAGCATAAATTGAGTAAGGAATAGATATCTTCTGGACTCTAGCTTGACCTTTCAACAAGACAGTCGTCATTTTTCAGTCGATCTAATGCTGTCCGTACCGCTAAATTTTTCGATATGCATGTAAAGAGTTACAAACGTTGAAAGAAACCATGATATCTTCTGAGGAAATTTTGATGTCTTCGATGAAGTAAAGAAAATCTTCAGTGGAGAATATTGTTCGAGAAAAGAGACCGGTGAGGTGGGGGAAGAGCACATAAGGTAAGTACTTGGAAAATTTGTACAAAGGAGATATTATAGCAACTGACAATAGGTATTAAGGGAAGTACCAGTTTTATCTTCATAAATGTTTAAATGATTGATTGAAGAAATTTCTATTGGAATGTAAAAACCTGCTATTATGCGCTTTTACTGTTTTAATAATGACACACACACAACCAAATTATTTGGCTTGTAACTGATAGTGGTCAGAAGAACCTAATATTTTAACATTAGTATTAACTGGAGCGACCCATAGTTTTAGACAATATACTTTTCAATTTCCTTACGGACAAGGAAGATCTCAGAAGGATCCGAGAAATGGTTCGTAGAATTACATACATTCTGATTAATTTTTAATGACTGTAATGCAATTTTTAATAGCTGTAATGCAAGCGCGCTGCAACTTACACGTATAATAACCAGTCAGTTTGATATTTGGGCAACAGAGCAAATGCTTGCGTGCATTTACGTTTTCGCACATGTGCCCCACGTCAGTCGCCTGTCTAGTCTTGTAGTAAGGTCCTGAGATTATGAGAAAGCTCCTCGTCTAATACCCTCTTTATAACTGTCATTTTCTTCACTCACACTAGTATTTCCTAGGTAGTATTGTGACAATACTACGCAGGAAAACTCACACTGGAAGTTTGTACGTTTAATACTTCTTTTAGCCGGATTAAATGTTTCCATTGAAGGATTAAAGATGTATTTTTTAAAAATTTGAGCAGCCCTATAGTACTTATATAAGGGTTGAACTGATAGGCTTGTCAACTTGTATCTTAACACTGCTTAAATTATCCGGGATCGGATCCACAGCTTAATGTAATAGGCTTAAAGGGGGAGTAGCTTAACGTATTCATGGAAAACCAGAATCTACTGGAATGAACCCAGCTGCCTTTTCCCCCTTAAATTCACACGAATGAAATTTACAAGTTTTGTCATATCATAATACACACAACAGAATTTCTTGACTAGGGTTCCATGAAAGGTAAACGGGCTCCATAGTGATTAAATATAATAATTTCCATGTAAGGGTTTCCCGATATTTAAAACTTCTTTTAAGTGTTCTTTCAGGAGTAAAACGTCGGAAATTTTGGTATTGCGATTTACAACGGAATTTTATTTCTGTAAAATGAAATGTACAATTTCCATAAAGCATCGAAAATTATGTCTATTTTTTCACCGTACTTTTGCCATTGTGTATTGGCTGTCTCAAATTTATAAAATCACTAATTTTATGCTGAACTTGTCTCGACGCTCGGTAAGCCTAGTTTTACGTCCGTGTATCGAAGGTTCCTTTAAACCGTCAGTCCTATCTGATAATCCGTAGGGTAGCCTTGGAACGTAAAATGCATAAATAATCATTAATTTCCTATATAAGCCCCGCAGTAGGTTGTTGGTATTATGCTTGGCTATTATGCGAAGAATCCGAGTTCGATTTCAGCAAGTATAAATGCTTCCTGTTTTATTTTGAGGATCCGTAGTCCAGGGTTTGATTGTCTGGGCAAAAAAGGTTTGTATCCCTCTGAAAGTTGCAGGTCCTAGTACTTCATGATCACGATTGGTTGTCCGTATTCTTATGGCGCAAGGTCAGCAAGGGTCATTCTGCGCCAAACGATCATAAGTGTACTTGATTTACAAAATATAAACAAACGTTAACTTCCAATATAACATCAGATCTCTCTGAACGTTATAAATATAAGATGGAAAACTTTTTTTCCGGGAATTAAAACAATAATAAAGCATATTTGAATTGTTTTCACTGGCCAATTCAAAGATTATGGTAATGGGGTTGCTCTTTGGGAAGTTTTAAGTAACGAAAATGAATACAATGACTGTGTGACCAGGGCTTACTCTAACTAATAAAATTTAGTCAATTGTTCAACGTGTAAGAAAATATTCCTCGACGTTTCGAGAACTACTGTTCCCTTCATCAAGCGAAATGTATAGAAAGTAAGAATGTCCTGTATTTATATTCCCAGTTTTGGGTTTTCCCATAGCAGTCCCACACCCAAGTTTTCACTGAACTCTTATCCCGATTCTCCCAAACTTCTTACACAAACTTTATATGATTCAGGCTTCAGGCAGAGATTTTGCGGTGTTAATGGCGCTATTTCGAAATCGAAAAATCTCCCAAGACCCGAGAAAAGGTATACAAGAGCGAGAAGTGAGCTTTTTATCAAGAACTTGCACAGCATCCCAATCAGGAACGTGTCCTTCCTTGCAAGAATGTTCTGTTAGAAGATTACAATAAGAATACGCTTGAGAGAAAGAACGTGTTCCTGATTGGAATGCCGTGCAAGTTCTTCTTAAAAATATCTTGTCTCTCCCTTATAGAATGTTTGTTGAGTCTTAAATGACTTTTCAATTGCGAAATTGTGCTAAAATCTCCAAGCCTACGTCTGATTCACGCAAAAAAAGGTTACGGAATCACTGCTTATACACTGGACCAGTGACAAAGTTTTGCTAGATTTGAAGTTTTAAGAAGTGTCATTTAGAAAAATTTTGCCGTTTTTTTCCCTTCAAATCTGATTTACAGATTTCGTTGAATCAACATCATTCAGTGTTTGAGCAAGGCAGTGGCAAGAAAAGCCCACGCCTGGAGCTCAGGCGAAAATGGGTGTAAAATCAACTGAAATAAATCACAGGGGAAGATGTATGTGCGTGGCTAGGGGCGCAATCTGGAATGATCTACCAAGGGCGCAAGATCATCTAGCTAGGGTGCTGTGTTTGAGTATGCTTGATTCAGAACGCATTTTCAGTTTCACTATACATAACTTTGTACTCCTTATGTAACTCAAGATTAATGTTTGTTTTAATTTTTACGCCCCATGACAGCATGGCGATTCTTGTAGGGCGGGTCGTCGGTGGCTTAACGTAAAATGTGGCTTAACATCCGAATCAATACATATTGAATGAATCTGAACCATAAATCTTTTCACAGTCAAGATACGCGTTAAAATAGGCGTAGTTAGGAGGTGGTATTGAGGGTTGTGACCCTCCATTGAAATAAAAATTTTTACGTTTAACATAGGAATATATGAGTTGTAGCTCTGTAACCCCCCCCCACCCCTAATTGATCCTATAACCCTCCTTATGAACTTACTGCCTACGCGCGTTGCTAACATGTTCCAACGGAATTGAGGGAGGATGTTCGGTTGCGAAGTTGTCGCTTGATTGTCCCCAGTGTGACGTTTCAATCTTCAGGGTGCTCCTCTTTGGTATGATACTCCATTCTTTCTGTAGTCCGGGGTTTGGTTCCCTAGGCCTTAAGAGGTTCGGATTCCTCGGAAAACAGTAGGTCCCGGCGCAGCATGACCACTGTAGTCTTTGAGCCGTAAAACAAACAAACAATAACAATTCTTTCTGACCGTCTTTACTCCAACTCGCTACTTCCCATACCTCGTTTCACTTCAGGAGTGTGACAAGCCCTCTTCTCACCAGTTCTGCTATGGGCTTCTCTACGGAGCTCCTGTGGCTATCCCCTCTACATTTACCTAGACAACAAGCAAGCAAATTTCATCGTGTATTATAATGCTCTCCATTATCGTGGATACGCGTACTGCATGTGATTCCTTGGGAAAACTGTAGGTTATGGGACAATATGTCCTTCGCTGTTCATGCGCCATAACACAGCTTACGAATTTTCGAACCATCAGCTAAAGGACAAATTTACTACAACACGGGGAGGAAATTCAAAACAAACGTATATTATTTTTTCTTAATGAATAACTCCAGTGTACGCGCCAATAACAACGTAAATGAGAAGACAGACGTTTATTTACAGAAAAATGAAACCAAAATAATCGTATTTCTAAATTTTAATTTCTAGTTCCTTACCCAAATCGATAATGAATGAAATTAGAATTAATGCATTCCAACAATCACTAAAATTGGTCGTGCTGTGGTAACGTGTGTCCGCCTAGCCTGTTGTTATTCTGGGTTCGATTCTTGTGAAACTGTGCAGAAGACAAGAACGCTTTCCGACTAATTGTTCATCGTAGTCCGGGGGGGTTGATTCCCTGGCCCTTAAGAAGATTGGATTTCTCGGAAAAAATGCGGGTCTCAGTACAGCAGGCCCGTCGTAATCCTTGCGCCATAAAGCTCATAGAAATAAACACATATTAAAATTTGTGCAATTGATCGATCAATCAAAATTAGTGACATGAATTATCAAAATTCAAAAAGTCAATCACAAATAATACAGTAAACACAGGGCCGCACTGCTGCCAAGGGCGGCAAGGTAGTTACCTAGCCCCCCGGCCTCACAGGGGACCCTTAAGCCGAAGGCTCTCTCCCCACATTCCCCATATTTTTTATCCCACATCTTAACAAAATTTATGAAATTTTAAAACCATCTTAACAAAATATTTTAAATGGCTTGTTTCCCCCCCCACCCTCAATAATATTTGAAGTTCGCAGCAGATGATAAATCATGCAGTCTTTAGGCTATAGCGAGGTAATTCGTTCCTTTGCAGAGAAGAAAGATCGTCGTGTTGCAGTGTAATCTCTACAACTTGTAATTAAACGTCAGCGTAGTGTATGTAAACGTTGAACGTCAAAGTACGTTAATTAAATAAAAAGTAAAAGTTTTTAAATATTACAAAAAACTGGAGGGCGCCCTCCCTGACCTAGTTAACTGCCTAGGGGACCCTGAGACCTTAGAATCCAGAACTGAGTAAACATAAGATATTCAGACCGCATATTATTCCTTTCCAGGCCTTTAGCCAAACCATGGCCAGAAGGGGCGTGGCCCCAGTTGCCCCATCGAATTATTTATATATATAGAGAGAGAGAGAACAATCCCAGAATGCCCTGTGCCCCACATGTCCTTTGCCTTGCCCCAATTGTCCCCTCATCCAGGCTATAGGCCTATTCCTTTCGGAGGCATATTAACAATTTGATCATACTAACAAGCAAATTATTTTTTCTCTATTCACAGCTGATATATTGTAGCACACATTACTCACAAATTGTGCAGTACACCTCGTAGCACGTATTGTCCACACAGTGCGACACATAACTTGGGTAAATTTCATCTCATGATGCTCACAGTTTGTTGATGATTTTTTTCCCGTTTGTTTTTGTTTCAAAACGTAAGGACCATTGTGATCATGCCGCGCCAGGACCTAAGCGCTTCCAAAGGATCTGAATGTCTATGGCCCGGAGAATCAAACCTAAAAATACGGATCGGCTGAAAAAAACTTGAAAATCACCCTATATCGATGGGATTGAAAGCCGTATTTCCCGCACGATAAACACACACATATTCCCAGTGAACTGAACTTGACAACAAATGCACCTGTTATTGCATTGACCTTTCTCTGACTTAACGGCGCTGTAATCCAATTAAACTATAGTAAAGAAAGTAAAAAAGTTTACATTTATACTATGTACAGTGGAATTTGCCTAAAGTAACCACCTTTATGTCTGGACCGCAATAGGCAGGTGGTCACTATATACGAGAGACTTCTGTATAGGCATGACTGTCCCTATCAGTTCTCTCTTATAAAAAAAGGGGTAATTTTATTCAGGTGGTTACTACCAGGTTAAACTCTTTTACCATGTTTGGCGCAGTATAGCCCAGATGCTCTTGCGCCATAAAAAATCCAAACAAACAAACAAACAAACAAATCAG
The DNA here is from genome assembly GCA_006491805.2 of Dysdera silvatica. Taxonomy (NCBI): domain Eukaryota; kingdom Metazoa; phylum Arthropoda; class Arachnida; order Araneae; family Dysderidae; genus Dysdera; species Dysdera silvatica. The sequence continues at coordinate 170,643,317 of QLNU02015003.1, forward strand.
GTTACACTGTATAATGTATTTGAAAACCATGCGCAAATATTGGAGAAAAGCGCAAGAGACCTGAAAGATACGAACTCGGGGGTTTCAAGTGTGTCAACTCTTTTATCAAATGAATCAAAGAACCACTTTTATCATCTACCAGAAATGAGCAGACCCGTTCACTTATGTGGTCATTGAACAAGTTAGCACCAGGGGCGGACTGGGCCGCCGGTGCGCCCTCATGCACTATAGGACCCGCGCCCTCCGTGAATTCAAGGTATGCGCCCTTTAAGAGAACCCAGTTCTCCTCTGGTTAGCACACCGCTACTCGGGATCTTCCCATTCGTTCAACCTTGAGCTCGCGTTCGCGTCTCGTTTATCTTATATATAAATAAATGAATGATTATTTTGTTATTGTTCTGTGAAATTAAAACATCGTTGAAAGTTCAAGGCAACAGCTGGTGCTTTTTCTTGTCGCTGTATTCTGATTTCGCTTCATTTTGAATTTGAAAATTCCAAGCAAACGGCGTAATTCTAAATTTAACACAAAGAGTACGATCTGCTTTGTTGGATTCGAACGCGTTCGCCGTTTTCGCTGCTAAGCGCTTCTGGGTGATTCATTTAGCACCTTAGTACAAAGATCTTGAAGTCTAACCCAAAACTGGAAATGGATTAAAACGATTTGAAGACGAATACACAACATAAACATTTCACTGCGTTACGTTGAATACGAAAATATTCGTTTTGTTCCTAAATATATCTTGGCAATATAATCGTAATCCCGATTGTGCAATCACTGATTCCAGTTTTGTGAAGAATTGTGATGAATTCCAATTTTGTGTCAGCTGAATTTTTATAAAACGGAGACAGCACGAGTCACACTGCGCAAAAACCGAATCTCCAAATGCAAGTACAAAATAATAGAGGTATCAGCAATATAAAAGAAGTAGGTGAATTCATTATATTTCGAATTCAGGGTTTGGGAAAAGATTAATTTGTCGAGCAACGGCACGTTACGACAAACGGTTGTCATGAATTAACAGTTATTTTTTTTAAAAAAAGGCAAAAATGGTCAAAGCAGCAAGAATATTATTAACTAAAATTATGTGAAAATTTGTTTGGTTAAAGAAAATAATGAAGAATCTCATTTTGTTTTTGGATTAGATAACAGTTGGTTGCAACGTGAGAGCAAAAATGGTTTCGACTTGAATTTCGATCCTTGAATTTATAAGATAATTTGTGTAAAACTAAGTTCCAAGTACTGATATCCTGCTGATACTTTCAATGTGGATGTGTTTATTTATAATGTTCTATAAAGCGATTTAAGGCGGCTTTATTAAATGTTCAAAATTACAACAATTTCCGAGTTTTATTCCAAAAGCAACAGCTTATTTGAGTTCAACTTCGAACCGATGAGAAACGACGTAAAGCCGTTATATCTCATGAATTCGATTTTACAACGATATTTCTCGAAACCACAAATTTGATTTTATAATCTGAGCCGGGAAGGTTTTTGTAAAGATTTGAATATAGATTTAAAACAGTTGGGGTCCAACTTCTTCCACGTTGAATCTTCAAAATTGGTGATTGTGTAATTGAACCCAAGTGTAATTGAACCCAAAAACCTAACTGGCTTGCTTAGAATGTAACGATATATTTGATTCGAGATGCTGGAGGTAAATTAGTCTTAGCAATCATCATATACCACCTTAATGATAAAGAACTCGCAGCTGCTGCTGCTGTGTTAAAAATATGCGTGTTCGTTCAATTCTGGAAGTACTGCGTTTTTGGGACGATTTGAGTACAACGACAACTTCAAGTATTGTGGTTTCAAATATTTCTCTGGATTGTCGAAAATCTTCTTTTCACTTCAGCGCGTCAGAAACCTTGGCCTGTTACTCCACTGGCGTCAGATACAATTTGGAAAGTCTTCCATCCTATGTCTCACTGCCTGTGCCATCCCTTGAGTGTAGTCGGCCTATGTATACCTGCTTCTGGGCCTTGGCACCATGCCTTTTGCTGACGAAGGAGGAGGCATACACTACTGGCCTGCTCTTTCTGTGTTTGCCACAACTTCTTTTCTTGGCAGGAAAATCAAGGCAAAAATGCCATCTTTGCTTCCTCCAACTTGTGTTTCTTTTTCGTCTGTATCTTGTTTTGAACACGGCCATTCAAACCTAGTTACCAGCAGACCGACTTTGGTGATTGTAATCTTTCTTGCAGATGACTAATGGTAAAACTTGCATGTTAGAAAGAGCTTCATGTCGAGACAATTCACTATGATTATTTGGAGATAAAAAAAATACTTTCTTGAGCATTCCTTATTACAATACACAAATACAGATGCATGTAGATTCTTCATATGCGTTTGAAATGTAACGCATATGAACATGTGTATTGTAGATTTAGTGGCCCATATGTCACATTACCCACTGTTCACAACAATCCACTGGACAGTTTTGAGACATAAACTAATACAAGTAAACCAATAATAAAAAAAAAGTAAATAAATTCATAGGAAAATTAACGGTTTAAAATATGAGTATTCTAAACCTTTTACAAGTAGGTCTTAACTTCGTTTTATAAACATTTTGCTTTGAAGTGAAAATAGGCCCAAAGCGCATCAAAATTGCTACATACATTTATAATTTAAACTTCTAGTTTGGTATTTTATTTATGTACACATTTCTGCTCATAATTCGCAATATCTCGTCTTATTTTATTCAACTCTCTGATGTCGGGTATTGCAATTTCTACTGACTGTGAAATTTGGTTCAAAATGATGGCGTGCGCTAAAATCGCGGAAGGAGAAAGTTTTGCTATACCCTCAGGACTGATCTCGTTATTTCACGGTGAGTTTAAAATATCACGTTAAAGTTTTATGTTTTGGCTTCTTTCTTTTCTTTTTTTTTAAACGTTAGGTGATACTATTGTGAGTGGATTTTATTTTGTGCGTATTGGGTTAGAATCACTGGTGTACGCGATGGGGGAGGGGTGTTGATGGATGTTGTAATCGCCTCATTATGGTAAACTTTCGTATATATACAGTACATATGAATAAATGCAGCTTAAGCTCTATAACTCCCATTATAAGCCTATAACCCCCTTATAAACTTTCTATGTGCAGTGCTGGATGCGTTAGTTATTTTCTGGACATTATTTCTTTGGGCTAGCTAAGAAAACTTTGCATTTGCCAGGTGTGAGTGGTGTTTCTTCTTTCGCATAATAAACATAAATATATTGAAGAAAAATTGTATTCAAATAGCTTCATTTGGAACAAAATGGGATTATTTTTTATTTTACAACTTTGTTTTTAATAGCACATATTGTAAAAGTTTCTAAAAATTATAAAAAATGCTAAAAAAGTTAAAAAGTTTTATAAAAATTGTAGAAAAAAAATTAGAAGTGTTATTTAAAAAAATAAATAGCTGCAATCAAAATTAGTGTATATATACATAATATACTTGAAATACGTCTATGCTGAGATAACGTACGCCATATTAGATCAATTTTAAAAGTTTAAAATTCTTTTTAAATCATCGAAGAATTCCAAAGTTAATAATAAATGCCTTGCTAGCAACGTATGTAGAAACAGAAAGTACTGTAAAAGTGTCCCATGATTTGTAATCGGGCATCTTCTAAATCGACTCGTCCTTAGAAAGTTAAATGTACTCCCACTATCATACATCCAGCAATTCCTCATGATTGCGCTTTTTTTGTCAGCCTGCCACGCGGTTTTTTTTCGTTATGTAGCTATGCAACACAAAGCACCTGCTCGGGAATACCATTTATCATTCTATCACATAATCATTCAAAACAAGCTGTTTCTACCGCATAACTGGTAATAAAATTTGTAACATAAACATTATTAAGTAACCACTTAGCCACCAGCCAGCGATGGATGGAAAATGGTCGAATATGCTAGTCTATATACTGATTCTTGAATTTTTTTACAGCTTAATACCTTTCATAATTTTTCAGAGAATCTATCTTCACTGTTGCCATTTTCATGCAAGTCCTAAAATTGTTGTTAATACACCTAAAACTGGAAATGGTGACACATGATTTTCCACGTCCTTGTGGCTATGCCTCTCTTTACCAATTCTTTGCCCTCTTAAACAACGATAGCAGCCTTGTAGTTCAAAGGTTATAATGCCACAATCACTGGGTTGTGTTTGGCACAAGGTTTAAGCTGCAGTCTCGTTTTTCGCAAAATGCGACGAGTTGCTCGAAAATGCGAAGAAAAAATTATTGCCCATCGCGAAAATGCGACAGGCATTTTTAACCACAGTTTATTCTCTGAAAACAGGATTCCTCGATTCCAGAATATCCGTTTTGCACTTCAGCGATCTTTTCTTGTTCCTTTTTGTTTCCTCTTCAAAATTCTTAACAGCACCTGTTAAGCATCGTTGATATAAATAATTTCATTGATACGATTTTTCGAGCAACGAAAGCAACTAATATTTTTTAGCATTTTGCTACAACTTTTTTCCCATTTTAGCATTTTTGCGACAGCATGTTTTGAGCCAGCTTAAACCCTGGTTTGACACCAGTAATTTTGGTTGTGTGTAAGTGTATCGTAATTTAGAGGTCACACTGAACTGTCAGTCCCATCTCAGATGACCTGTAACTCAGTCTTCGGGCGTAAAATATAGAAAAACCATAATCGTAAATAATTTTATGATCACATCGTGCTTGTTTTCAACTCCTAATTTGAACGCCGAAAATAAGATTGAGAGCATGGATTGTCTTGTTGTATGGGACACGACTGATAAGAATCGAATCATAGTGGCGCATCTATATTCAAAATGTAAGTTATTCGTGTTAACAGGTTCTGGTTGGTTGTATAGGAACTGCGCTAGTAACACCTAGTAGTGTTTGGAAGCTACGTAACAAAGTATCCAGTCTGTCCGAATTCATGAGATTTACAATAAAAGGTGACATCTGTTGAATACCCGACTTTATTTTCACGGTTCGAAATTTAAAAATCGAAAACAGATATAACAAGCATTTTCATTAATCCCAAACTTCTTTTTATATACGGGTCCTATTGTAATTACACAGACTTAAATTTTACTAAAAGGAGGACTGAAGAAAAATTTGTCCAGGGCCCTACTTAAGTTGGGTCTGTGGTGAAGGACTTATCAGTAAGCATTACAAGATCTTGTGGCCTAATCGGTCCCCAATTCACATCAACTGATCGCTGATTGTGGATTATTTAAAGTTTCGACATTTTACTAATCTGACATTTTTTTGATTCTTGTCCGAATCAAAAAATGCCATTTAACTTTAGGTGATTTCCATCTATTCAGATATGCTGCACTCTATTATCACGGGTTTGCCACTCGTCTGAATTGTGACATACCTTGTAGTGGAGATCATGTCAGACATTTGTGTGTTTGGATTTTTTATGGCGCAAGAACATCTGCGCTATACTACGTCAAATCAAACACTTGTTAGAGTCAAATCAAATACATAATAAATAATTTTCGTTGTCTTTCAAATGTTTAAACCGCCATCTATCGGCAAATTTTGAATTACAATTTTAATTTTATCCAAAAAAACAAAAAACACACCATCCAGATAATTTTTATCGTATAAACTACATCTCAGCGCGACAATTTTTAATGAATTTTTAAAGTTTATACAAACTTCTGGAGTCACCCTGTATGTAGTTTGGAATAAATTTTTGTACGAAATTCTGAAAGGTGTACACCTAAAGAAAAGGCCCACTCGGGTAAAGCGAATGTGACATCAAAAAGTATTTTTGTTTTAAAACCTAAATTTATAAATTGGATAGGGTCCACAGCCATCTTGAATTGAAACTGAAATTATAAAATTAATCTCCTCTCTATTTTCACACAAATTGCCGAACATCTAATTTATAAATTAAAGTATACCCACCTTGTGTAAACAGATTGAGAATAATTGCTAAAACTTCCTTTGAGTTTTGTAAGATAGATTTAAATTGATAAACATTTTCATCTTCAAGATTGGGGCTTTTTACGATTCTCCCCTACACCCTTACTGCGTGTAAAATTTTGATATTATGGATTCATTGCATTTCGGACTCATGCAAATAAACGTTATTTGATCAAAGGGATTTTAAATTTATATAAATTTCTCCTTTGCGAGAGCAAGTACGTTTATTCCTATTAATTTTCTGCGAAGTTTTGCCTCATTCGCTTATTATTTCCGTTTGGCTGCTTTCTATTTAGCATCATCCGCGTCTTAAGAATTTCTGTTCGAATTTTCACGGTTTACGATTCGCTCATTTGAATTGGTTGATCTTGTATTTTGGTTAGTTTTCAATTTGCTAAATACTTTTTAAAAATTTTGAAGGACAATTTTTTACCTTTGTAATAACACAAACTCACTATTAATTTCTGTACCGAAGTCACATTCGCTTTTGTTTATTTGTTTCTGAAATTTGCTTCAGAAGTCGTGTAATAATCCTGATTGGCTAAAGCAGTGTTGGTGAAACTACGTAACACAAATCCTATATAGATATAGAGGTAATGTAGATGTAGAGGTAATCATAAATAAACTGATTTTAAGCTTTCTGGTACTTTCTAAAATAGTTCATAATATAATATAATCAAAGTTCTACCAATTTCCAGAACGTGAACGTGGTTTCTGTGCCTACACCTCAAGGTTGTCCCGTATTCACTTGGATGCTGAAGGAGACATGAGGGCCCTGTTTATCTTCATCAATTTCACCTTCGAGGTTCTATACAGGCCAATTAGGTCCAACTTTGAGGCCCTGCACAGCTCAATCAAGCCCAACTTCAGTTACATCCAATTCCATAAAGGACAAATTTAAGGTCATATCCAACTCTATAAAGGCCGAATTCAAGGTCATATCCAACTCTATAAAGGCCAAATTCAAGGTCATATCCACTTCTATTAAACATAACGTCGGAGTTTCCTTTAGCTACGGAAATTAGTCACATTTTAATTATATAAAACTGATAACTATTCTGTTTAGAAAATAAAATTTGTTTTTACCATCCGCATGTTTTTACAACATTACCTTCTTCTACAATTAATAACCAATTCTATGACAATTCATACCCTAATAGATCTCTGGAAGGAACACCGAGCAACATTTGTTGACAAGCCTTAGGCCGGAAACCACAAGGACAAGAAAAAACATGCAGACCAAAAAAACACAGAAATTAACTGCAGAAAACGAAGTTAAAGTGGGAAATAT
>QLNU02015003.1:170650607-170673492 GCA_006491805.2 Dysdera silvatica
CACCAACATCAAGCCATACCGACGAAGAGGTTGAAGAATTTTATGAAGAAATCAAAGAGTTACACACCAAAGGGAAACAACATATCAAGCTCATCATGGGGGATTTCAATGCAAGAATTGGACAACAGGAACAAGGAGAGACATCGGTTGGTAAATACGGATATGGGGAAAGGAATGAACGTGGCGATCAACTCATCGAATTTGCAGAAGCTGAAAATCTTAGCATCATGAATTCATTTTTTAAGAAGAAACCGCAAAGAAAATGGACATGGAAACACCCAAATGGGGGAACTAGTGAAATTGACTATATCCTGGCAAACAAGAAATCAATTATTGAAGATTGCAGTGTACTGAACAGATTTAATACTGGAAGTGATCATCGAATGGTGAGATGTAAAGTGCACTTAAATACTAAATTAGAACGACAGAAGCTCATTAGGAAACAAGTAAGTAAGAGGGTGGATTTAAAGAAATTAAAAGAAAATACCGAGGCATTCAAGTTGGAATTAAAAAATCGCTTTTCTGCACTGGAAGGACTTATTGAAGAAGTTGACATCTCAGAAGCAAATGAAAACATTGTTAAGACAATAGTTGAAACTGCTGGGGAAATTGGTGGTGTAACCTGTAAAAAGCACAATAGCAAATTATCTGAGAAGACGAAACAGCTCATGAAAAGGCGAAGAGATATGAAGGTGGACAATCAAAATACCAGTTCCAGGATTGAGTACATAGAACTTTGTAAAACTCTGCGCAAAAGCATGAAAGAAGACATAAGAAAATTCAACTGTGAGCTAGTAAGGAAAGCCATTGAAAATAACAAGAGCCTTAGGGTTGTTAAAGGAAGTTTATCTGTTGGGAAGAAACACATCATTGCATTAAAAGGAGAGGATGGCACCGTAACAAGAAATAGGGAAGAAATACTTAGATTAGAAGAGTTGAAGAATTCTACAAAAAACTATATGAAAGTAACAGTGGATTAAACGAAGACTCTGAGATAGTCGAAGGAACAGCTCCTAAAATCTTAAAAGAAGAAGTTTCATTTGCAATAAAAAGTATGAAGAAAGGAAGAGCCCCTGGTGATGATGGTATTACATTAGATATCCTAAAAGAAGCTGGAGAATATGTAGAAGACATACTTGCAAAATTCTTTACCAAATGTCTTAACAGCGGTAACATACCAAACCAATGGGATTCTGCAACAGTAATTCTTTTGCATAAAAAAGGTGATAAAGAGGATTTGAAAAATTACCGACCAATTAGCTTGTTACCTGCTATTTATAAAATCTTCACAAAAGTGCTAACACATCGCCTGCAGAAAAAATTAGATGCAGCTCAACCAAGAGAACAAGCTGGATTTCGAAGTGGATTCAGTACAGTGGACCATATTCAAGTATTAAGAGAATTAATTGAAAGAACACATGAATATGAACTTCCATTGTGTGTGGCATTTATTGACTATGAGAAGGCCTTTGACTCTATTAAAACATCAGCAGTCATCAACTCTTTAAGATCAACAGACATTGAGGATGTGTACATTGACATGGTGAAACGTGTGTATAAAAATGCAAGTGCAAAATTTCGGTTACATAAAGATACCAAAACTATCAAACTTGGCAAAGGGGTGAGGCAGGGAGATACCATTTCTCCAAAACTTTTTACTTCAGCTTTACAGATGATTTTTCAGCAGATAAATTGGAATAACTTGATGGTGTTGCAATTTTTACAAACGTGAGTTTATATATCAGCTCTTTCTTTTCTTTCCCTCCTTAAGATTTACAGTTTCTTAAAATTTGTAATTTCTTTAAATTTACAATTCTTTCAAAATACTAATTTTCTCAAATAATCTCATTTTCTCGAAGTGAGCATAGAATGACAGTGAAGCAATGCATTGTCTCTCTCTCTCTCTCTCTCTCTCTCTTTACTGTGATAACTGGAAGGGCTCCGAAACAGAAGCGAAAGAATATGAAGAAAGAGAGAGAAATTGCGAACATCATTGTTAGAGTTTGGCGCAGTATAGCCCAGATGCTCTTGCGCCATAAAAAAGCCAAACAAACAAACATTGTTAGAGCAAGAATACATGCGATTAATATATATTCTCAGTAGATATTCCTTCAAAATATTGAATATTTTTTTTTGTTCTTATCCAAAAGTAATTAATATGTATGATTTAGTTGATATATAAAAAAAATCACGATGCATCGTTTTAAAACATAAAACATAGTTTATTTAACTTATAACACACACGTACAGTGTGGCTATATATTGAGAAAAGTAGTTGAATTATCTCTACTGAATTAGTGAAGTAGTATTCCATTTCTATTAAATAAGCTTAAAATGAAAGCGAGTAGAAAGAACAGCTTTTCGCGAGACTCTCTTCCCGAGGTAAGAGCGTAAAATGTTTTTACCGACAAGATGTATTGTCGATACAACCCTATGCTTCGTTTTTGATCAGCAGATATATAATATTCTAGCCTGCACATGGTTCTAATATTGTTCAATGTTTAAGATTCCATGATGCTACAGGTCACACTATATTTTACATGAATTTTCATATATCCCCATAGCAATTATTAATATAGTCATACTATGTGCCTTATCAACGGCAATAATGAAAATAATACCTAATATAACTTAATATGCAGTTAAACAGTAGGTGCAATAATAATTAAAATAATAATAATATGTCAGTCTAGAACATAAAACTCGCTGGTAACCATGTTTTCTCCTATTCACAATATTAACTGAATATAACTAGAAATTTTGGACGTGGGGGGTAGTTAGGAGTAAATATGAGTCTGTAAATAGCCGTTAAATATAATCTATGTACCCTATCACTCAAGTTGTTAATGTATGTTATCTCACAAATGTTTGTTATCTTTAGCGCCTTTTTTCTTGGAAGAATTGCTAATTCAAAACCATCCTCATAAAGTCAAAAAATAAATCAAAAACTCAACAACTAATCATCACAGACACATTTCAGCAAAGCCCCTTATATGTATATTACGGAGAAAGTTGTGCAAAAATCCGTATTTTGGCAAAGATTGAAAAGGCGAGAATGAAAGGAAGAATTACGTAAGATGGGAACAAAATAGCCTCATACATATTCCTGTAAGCACGTGTCAACACCGACGAAAAAAATCAAGACTGTGTAGATAAGATAATCTTACAGTTATTACACGAATGTTTACCTAGACTTTGACCTAGTATCTAAAAATTATAAAACAAAATGTTAAAATAAAGAGAAAAATCCTAACCTTTTTTCTGTTTGGTCATATAGTTGATATTTCTGAACTTTGAAATATTCCAAGAAATCAAATTCCTCGTATCTACTGTTCGTTCACGAAAAGAAGTCCGATGGAACAGTTAGAAATAACGGGAGGTGACGTTACAAACGGCCTATCCCATTACAGCAGAGGAGGACTCCAATTTCAGAACTTGATTTTGGCGCCGACAAACGTTCACTAAAAACAAGTTCTGAAATTGTAGTCCTCCTCTGTTGTAATGAACTAGCCCGTTTGTGACGTCACCTCCCGTTATTTCTAACTATTCCATCAGACTTCTTTTCGTGAACGAACAGTATAAGATTTAAAATTCAGTTTGAAAATATATTCTTTGTAGAATGCTGAACTCAGTTTGCTTGAAAGTGCCCAATTGTACATAATTTGCTATGGTTTTAACAAATGATTATAAAGTTTAATGCTTAGATTATTTTTAAGTATGGAATCTAAATTCTTAATTTAACTTTTGTAAAATTAGTTTGCATACACAAAGTGAAATACTGGTAAAATATAACGTAAAATAGATCATCTACACAAGTTTCCGAACGCGCCAGTAGCAAACCTAAGTGAGTAATATTCGTGGAGTCTTCCTAAAAAAGAGGTAGGGACACTCCACAGACATAACCTCTAATGAAGAACTGCTACTGATGCATTCGAAAACTTGGTTGATCTGTTTGTTTGAAATTTTACCAGTGTCTAACCTTTTATATAATTAAATCTCTGCTTAATTGCATATTATTTCGAAAGAAACGAATTTATTTACTATAAACATAACACTAGTTACCAATAGAGGCGCCGAGATCCAATGCGGGCCCCTAGGCTCACTTCGACAGGCACCTATTACTGCTTCCCTGGTCAGTAGAATATATTTTTTTTTCTTTTTGAAGGAGGGAAGTTGACCGCCAAAGTGAGCAAAAAGTATGAAATAAGAACGCATTTTTATTTTGTACTTGCTTATTATTTTATTATTTTACAAGATCACTGCTGAAAAAAGAAACTAACGTAAGCTATTATTATTATTTTTTCAATAATCGAGACAGGCTAATGAAGAGTAATTAAAAATCTGTACATTAATAATGTACAAAATCTTATTAATCTGGATTTAGAGAACAATTTTTCTGGCCTTCCGATTAGCAAGTGGAGGGCTCCCAGGCTGCTGCCCCCTATCGTCGGCCCTGGTTACCAATTGTAAGAGCCAATACCGAACGAATACAAGGAAACTAAAATCTTTGCAGTGACAATAGAAAGAACTGAAATGTAAGCGTCACAATTATTCAAATACATTTAAAATCATTGATTGACTATATGGCAGGAGGTGCGTTATTATCGGAGAGTCCCTATTTCCTTATGTAGTTGAAATAAAATTCTTTTTGTTTAATATTGTTTGTCAAATATTATATCCTTTCAATTATATCCGATGCATTAGCTATAATAGGATAAAAATTTATTGAATAAACTTTTATTTCTGTAATGATTTTTTATTCACCGATTATGGCGATATTTACAATTTCCCCCTTTTTCCATTTTTCATAAAGTTACTAATCGAGAAAAGGAAATTAAATATTTAAAGCGCGGGAAATCACAAACGGCACGAAAGTCCCCTTGAAGCATCGCTCAACATTACGAAGTGCAAAATTCCCCACTTTCTGCGAAAAGCGATTATTTTTTCCCTCGATAAAGGGAAAAAATAAATGGTTCTAGCAATAATTGGCCGACAGGGAAAATACGGGATTGGGATGAACGAAAAATGAAAGAAGTCTTCGGGGAAGCACGCATAATAATCATTGAGCAGGGAAAAAAGTAGAAAAGAAAAAAAGGTAAGAATATTGGATTTGTGTCAAGGAAGAGAAAGATAAAGAAAAAATCAAAAATCGCAGTAATATAAAACGAAAATGTGGTGACGGGTTCGAGAAGAAAGAAAGAAGCGATTAAACAGTAAAAATAATGCAAATTTGTTTCTCGTTTGGTGAGTTTTAGTCGGCACATATCATAGGAAATATGGTTTTATTACTTTGCGTAAATATTGTGTTATCGGATAATGAATTCGCCAATGGTAAATACATAAAGGCCTTTCATTTTCAGTATTATTTGTCAGCTTAACTCTATTTAGCAATTGTTTTAAAACTTCGACTTATTCTAAACGAAATTAAAAAACATTTTACATTCTCTGATGGCCAAATGCACTGATTATATTGCCTTTCATTTCTTCTCAGATAGGCGGATATTTATACTGTATATGCTCCTAAATGTTCAATGTTTTGATTTATATAGAGACGTCATCATTTTTTTCCTCCAATCAATCAATCAATCAGAAGTTTATTACATATATGAATGAATGAGATACATCCGAAACGTACACAAGTGAAATCACAAGTTATGATTTTTCATCATATGCGTGGATCCCAAGTAAATGCTGTAGCATAACTCGTTCGCGACCGTATGCTATAATTAATAAATAATTGAAGCAAAAATTTTCATTAAGGTTGACCCCAACCCCCACTTAAATGAAAACTGAAGGTTCTTGAGAAAGTGGAGAAAGTGTCCCCAGACACGGCAATTAAATAAAATTCGAAACAGGCTAAAAAATGGCATATAGATAAATCGACCAAGGCATATATATATATATATAGGTATAGGCCATATTGTGCACACGGTCGAACTTTTCAGTGTATGCTTGTAGCTGAATGAGATATTATTATTACAGATCCCCTGTCATGAATAGCATTGCACGTGTGGAATGGATCTCGTATAATAGCCTTAAAACGTTGGAAAAAACATGCTGCAGCTTAGGCAAAGCGTGCTTGGTACTTTATTAGGGTTTCATATTTGGGTAAAGTTAGTGGTGAGTGACCGTTTCGAGCATGCGCCCTGCGTTGGTCGCCTATTACTTGTTTAGCCTACTCCCAGTAACATCGTCGAATTTTATGGCAAAACATGCTTCTGATACCCCCACCCCCATTTCCTTCAGGTTTCATTCTACATGCGCAATACTACTCAGGAAAACTCAGAGGTGTAATAACTCCTTATGGAAGTAATATGGGGGACTTTCAACCACACTTGTTGCTAAGTAATACCGTATATATATACGCGTGTATAAGCCCACCTCCCAACTTTCCCGTAAAAATCTTTCAAAAATGACTGACCCGTGTATAAACTGAACCCCCTCCTACTTTTGCGTGGAAAAGCTGCACGGTTTCCTAAAAATGGAGGAGAAGCTACTTCATTGCGTTCAAGAGTGTAACAGTGTAAGGTACAGATCAACATGATTACATCGATACGTATGAGATATAGATAATTACACTGTACTTACAAGGGAATCCCTTTCGCTGTTCACTGCACTTTGAGATCAGACCTATGGGAGATGATAGTGCTTGACTTCCTGATAACGAATATTTAATAATTTGTCTGCTAAAATGATGTGACAATTTTTTATGAATATTTGAAATCCAAAAATGACACTTTTACTCCAGGTTTGATATTTTTTAATCGCACTGTATGTGAGCAAAAACAGGTTTGAAGTCGGTAAGATTATGAAGGATCATCGTATTTAACGGATAAAAATAAAAAATTATGTCTCAGCTAATTTAAACAGTATAAAAAAATTAATATGAAAAATGAACTTTTAGCATAGATATTTGGCGAATTTGGCGACAATTTTGAAGAGTTGGCGGGACATTTAAGTTTCGCATTCCACTAGCTATATAAACTCGTCCGCAAGTGTAACGTCAATATAGTTGTACGAGTTTCCGATTGTGAGAAAATGAAAAATATAGTGAACATAATTCAATCCGTTTTGAATTTGGTCGTTAATAAATACGACACGCTTCCGTCGTTAATAACTGATCAAGAACTTGAGGAAAGTCTGGAAGTATTGTCGAAAATCGAAAACATAATTTTTAATAACAATGTCAGTGAAAATATCAGTTTAGATTTTGAAGACAATTGTGATTTCCGTATCGACGAAGAAAGTGATATTAGTATAGTCGGTGACGAATATTATAACTGTACTGTAAAGGGCGATCAATTGGCAAATGAATTCAGTTTAGAAAATATGCAAACAATTGTTCAGTATTTTGACAGTTGTCAAAAAAATAAATTCCAGAAAACAAACAGGAGATATCCAACAGTAAAATACCCTACTTATATTTCGAGGTTTAGAAAATATATATCAAATATGGGCACAAATATAGAAAAGTATAAAATAATAAAAAATGAAATGTTAGCCAGATTTACAAAAGTTATGGAAAATTATTTACCTGTTCATGATATAGATTTGAAAAGATGGGCGATCCTGAAATCCCAAGAGTTAGGATTTGAGGATTTTAAATGTTCCGATAATTTTATAGATAATTTTAAGAGCCAAAACAAAATAGTTGCGCGGAAAGTAACAAAATATATCACTCAAATATACACCCAGAATATGGGTAATATAGAAGATAGTGCCATAGAATTTATTTTGATAACGAGAAATGTTACTGCTAATATTATCCCCCAACAAATTTTTAACTCTGATCAAAGTGGTTTTAATTATTTTCTTCCAAATTAAAGGCAGCTATCGCATAAAGGTGAAAAACAGACATTTTCTTTAATAGGGTCTGATTTTGGCAGAACACATTCATATACAATAATGCCAATAATATCAATGAATGGGGAACTGACAGGGAAAATGTTACTTTGTTTAAGAGAAGCTGCGGGAAGATTTGGCCCGACTGTTCAACGATTAACAACGTTTCAAAACGAATTTATTTCAACCTTCAAACTTATATATTACATGCTCCAAGTCGGAAAAAATGGACAAAATCAAAATGAGAAAGTGGGTAGAATGTTGTATGAAACCCATCATGTCTCCTCCTTCCTGTGTTTTACTAAACTCATGGACAGGTAGTACAGACCCAAACACTTATTAAGATTTTCCGGAAAATTGTATATCCTTGCAAATACCCCCCAAAGCAACATCCCTCATACAACCGCTGGATGTTTATTTCTTTCGACAATAAAAAATTTGTACAAAAAAATAATCAACAGAATAGCAATCGATGAAATGGATATTGACATACGACATCGAAATGAGATAATAAAAATGCATTCTTTGGTTCACAATCAATTACAGTCTAAAAAATATCGCTTTATATTACAATATGCTTGGTTTAGGTGCTGTTATAGCGATCATGATCCCGGAAAATTCAAAAATGTTGAGGAAATTTCTTTTGAAATTGAATACAACAATTGTAGCCGAGATAATTGCAAAAATCTGTCATTCTTAAAATGTTCCCACTGTGATCAATTGCTTTGCTTCACTCTTTTCTTTTTTTGTACTGTATCACTTTTACGACATTCCTGAGATGTACACAGTTTAATTTTTCTCATTTTTAAATAAAGAGCATAATTCAACAATTAATCCACAATTTATGGTTACATAACTTCATGAAATAAAATACATTTCATGAAATTTTGTTCACATTTTTTCTAATTACAATAAATGCATTTTCAAATAGCCTACTATTAAGTTTTGTTCACAATTTTTTTAAATTCCATGGTTGCAACAGCATGTGATATGCAATGACCACATCCAGGTTGTGTAAATATAGCAACTTTTCATTATTCATACACGTCATTTATTCATACTCATATATTAATACATCTCATATATTCATACATTTCATTCATTCATTCATTCATTCATTCATTCATTCATACATTTCATTCATTAATTCATTCATACTCATGTATTCATTCATTCATGCATACATTTCATTTATTCATACTCATGTATGCATGGTTCTATATAGTTATGTGTTTCTTTTCCTTATGAGATAATATTTTGGAAAAAGAAATGTAGAAGAAACTTGACATGGGCTACGATAATACGAAATAACTACTTCAAACGACAATCTGGCGTAGCCTCCAGAATTTTCGCCAAATTAGCCAAATATCTATGCTAAAAGTTCATTTTTCATATTAATTTTTTTACACGGTTTGGATTAGTTGAGACATAATTTTTGTTTATCCGTTAAATACGATGATCCTTCATAATTTTACAGACTTCAAACCTGTTTTTGCTCACATACAGTGCGATTAAAAAATATTAAACCTGGCGAAAAAAGTGTAATTTTTGGACTTCAAATATTCATAAAAAATTGCCATGTCATTTTTGCAGACAAATGATTACATATTCGTGATTAGGAAGTCAAGTACTATCATCTCCTATAGGTCTTACATCTAAATGCAGTGAACAGCGAAAGGGGTTCCCACGTTAGTTTCATTGTAATTATGCTCATGTTTTCCTCGTTTTTTAGATGATTAATCAAACTAAGGTGTTATTGCAATTCGTTGCTCTAAATTAATCTCGGAATTAATATAATTGGTTAATTTTTATGAAGGAGTTTTTGCACAAATGCGGTGAAATTAATGTCGCAGAAAAAAGTATTTTTAAACAATATTTTCGATTTTAATTTAGAGCTTCCTAAACAATTAAATATTTTTTCTGAAAGAAACTTAGACGTTTAGTTGTATCCACGCTATTAAGAGCTCAACTCAATAAGTGGAAAAGGATTTGTTTGTCAAACAAGTCATATAGTTTTTACAAATATTTGGCAAACTTTCTCTAAAAGAAAAAGCATCGCAAATACCCAGATATCTTCCACAGAAGTCTATCCGTTCGGCACTTTCCGTGTGTTACGTTTCTTCCATTCTATAAACTCTAATTAAAGATTATATGAAGAAAGTAAAGTATTTATCTTTCTGTGGTGGAATTTTCAACTCGCACAGAACTTTCTGATAGCTTTACTCGAAATTTTAAAAGTAAAAATCTAACAAAATGATTTTTTGCCTCCGATTAAATCATTTTTTTACCATCCTATTAGTACCTGAAAAGCTTATTTGCTTTGGTAAAATTTTACGTAAATGAAATATTTAAACAAATAAAGCATATATAGTGCTTTCGTTGTTTCAATCGTGCTGGGTATATTTATTTTTATACAGAGTAAATTGCCCATTATCCGACCTAGACGCTGGTTGGATGATACGAAGTATTTTTTTTTTCAACGTAAGACAAAAATGGAGTCTGATAATGACAAAAGCTTTCTAGGATATAGTGCATTACTGTTACATAGGAGCAGTTTTAAATATTTGTCAGCCCAAGATGGAGATTACTCCTCTAGTTTGCTATGCATTTATTTAGATATTGAGGCGAAAAAGTGATATACATCCCATTGTTGGAAAAATTGCATTACTTCTCTCCATAGCTTCCATATAATTAATATTCTACATTATTCCAAACTTTAGCACTGTAAACCCCCATTCAGTCATACCCCCCCCCTTCCGAGATCCGGGCTAGGACAATCTGTGAAGTCAAGAACAGAAAAACAAATGTTTGCCAGAGATGAAAATTGAAGAAATGTGTACAAAAGATATTACGATACGTGAAAAGATATTACGATACGTGAAAAGATATGGGAGTTTTCGGGATTATTAACAAGGGCTGATTTTAAAGACTTAATCATCGGCGACCCCATAAGCCTGCAAAGTGGATGCGCCAGTAGTAAAAAAAAAATTGAATGCGGTTCAGGGGCGGACTGGACCGCCGGCCTACCGGCTTTTGGGGCGGTGCTCCCTCACCGGTGACCTCCGAATGGGCAAGGACTTACGCCCTTCAAAAATCCAAGATATACGCAGCTTCAAATCTTACGGTAAGCCGATCGACCTGGGTCGTGTAAGATATAAGAAGCCCTTTAAGAGAACCCAGTCGGCCCTTGGAGCGGTTTCATTTTAAAGGTGTCTTTGGGCAACCATCTAGATCCACCTACTGCTAAAGCCGAACCTGTTTTTGGTTATTTATATAATACGAATTATTGGTTATGTTAATTATGACACGAATTTATAGCACGAATATTTAATTGAGGAAGTTTTTTAAAACTGTGAATATGAAACATTTTTCAAGTGCTTCAATCACTTACGTTTCAAAGAAGAAATTATTTCATATTGCATTTTTAAAAAATCATTACACTTTCATTCGTTCGATTTCTTCTCGGTTGTATACGAGTTATATGGGAATTTTCGGTGGCATTGAGTGCATTTAGAAATTTTCTCCTGATTACTGCATTCATTTCCTGTGTGGGGTTAACGAATGTTTGCTACATTATCTGTAAAAACTGTACTTTTGAATACAGAATGTCAGAAACCGATCAAAGTCCCCACGCCCGTGACATTCCCAAATCCAAAAAGCGACTCATGATTACCGAATCAATTAGTCCTCTTAGAAGACAGACTTTGTGAAAGAACTTTGTTGTGGAGAACTTCAAAAAGGGCGAAAGAGAAAAGAAAAACAGAGAGAAAATTAAATAGAGAGAGTTGGGAAACACGTCTGATCGGAAAGGTGACCAAAGGGCGAACCCAATTCCAGTCCAATGAATATTGAACCATGGGTTAACGTAACAGCTGTTGGGCGCCAATTTGTTCTTATAGGCGCATCTATATATTATATATATCTATATATTTACATAGTAATTAATCAATTAATTTTATAGTATCTATATATTTACATTTTCCTGGTAAATGCAAGTATGTTTTATATACGTTGATACATTTTTATTTTAGCTTAATGTATTTAGGTTTTCGTCATAAACCCTATGGATTCTCGCAGTATTTCAGTTCAGAAGTTCTTAAGCAGAATGGCAATATAATTTACATAATTATATATTATATTTGAAATTGACTGGCTCTTGTCAAATTATTAAAATTCTAAAATTGACATTTTAGAAATGAAGTCTGCTTTTATATAAAATCTAATTATACCTGATTCATTTTTAGGGCAAATTGTGGGTGTGTGTTTGTGTGGAGAGAGGGTTTGATATCTTTCAAAATTAAATTTCAGTAACTGACTAGATATTAAAAATCTATATGTTTCTGAAATTTTAAAATGTCTCCTCCGTCTATATTTTCCTATAGATTGTACAAAAGTTGATAGATCGTACAGAAATAGTTAATGAAAAGTATCGTTCGAAAAGTTTTTATAAATAATGTAGAAATTAGTAAATGAAATGTGCAACTTTTAACTTCAGTCGATAAATATTAGTAGAAATATAATTAATTAATGGTAATTACATTCAAACTGCCAATTTCACGCATGGTAAACAGTTAAACTACTACCAACATTTTACTGTTCATTTCAATGATTAGATATAAAGTTACCATATAAATTTCATCGTATGTTAAATATACAGTGCACGTACGTATAGTTTCATCTATTGAAAATCTATTAATGTTTTAAACAAATTTGCTCGTATATTTTTTTTTATTACTCTTTTTCTTTCTTTTTGATTTATTCTATTTTTTCTTACTCAATGTATTTAAAATAAACTCTTAAATATTTATATAAGTAAATATTATTTATGTTAATAACCTAATATGGTATAAATTCACAATTATTAAGCACAAGATAGAGAAACAAAGAATTAAAGGAACGAAACTTAGTGAACAGCTTTAAATTATATTATGACTATATTAAACAAATAATAATTCCTGAAATTATAGATACCATTTTCAATTTTTTATATAAATTAAACTTCACATAAAATCTTTTGTGCTTTTTTGTGTATTATTATAATAGACATATTTTTATACACTTACCATATTTATGTAACGACATATACAATACTGTGTGTGTGTGTGAGAGAGGTTCATTGCCAACAAGGATATATGTTATATGCACTGATTAATTCCTCTATGTGTACACTACCATAAGAAGTTTTCTAATATTTTTTTGATAAATATTTTTTATAGTTCGTTTCTTATAAAATTATTTTCAATTCAAAGTATGCAAGCTGCAATCTTTATAAGAATAGAAACTGTCCGCGATATATATATATATATGTGTATATTAATTACATATCGGATAGTTCGTATCGCAATACAGGAATAATTGCTAAAATTTCCAACGTTTTTTTGCGATAAAACTCTTAATGCAACGACAAAAGTCGTGCGATTCTGTCCCCTCTCAAACACAATGACATTACTATTCTTTCTAAGAAAAATCGCAGCGAAGTTTATCTCCCCAAATTTATGCTCACCTATTTCCCTCGAAAATCTTCTTGGGCTGAAAATCTTCCGTTTTCCTTTTCCATTTTTTTTCCGGATAAAGAAAGCTCTTAGGGTTTTTTGCCCAATGCTAGAGTGTGTAAGACAACCTTCATAAATTATGTCGCTGCCTTCACCGTCTCCGTCTCCTAACACCATCTGCGATTGTTCCCACACCCTATTTTCCTCCAAAATTTTTTCTTTACTACTTCTTCATTTTCTGGAGGCCGCTCACGTGGTTTTCATACTCTTGGCTTCCGTACATAAATTTTAATCCAAAGTGTTTAGTTTGTTTATTTTAGAGCAGATTACGAGAAAATCTTCGTTTATTTTGGGCTTTGGATTGTCTTTCTTACGGGAACTGGGCCTACTTAATGATATATGACCTGCTTGCATTGTTAAAAAGCCTTTTAAGTCGCTCCCTAACGGCAGTGCCAATGAATATTTTTCAAAGCGTTTTTTAATTAATTTCCTGCTGGATGTTTAACAGGTAATTACCCATATCGTCTGCTTCGTAGCACAAAAAAAAGTAGGTTCTTGTCAGATAACCGGAGTTTAAGCAATATAACAAATGGTCACAGTAAACTTAGGATAGAAACTACTTCGAAATATCGAGTTGGCTGTGAGGTAATATCAGTCATCTACCATGATGCCCCTGCACTTACTAAACAAACAACTGCCCGAGTTAACGATCTAGCTTTATATAAATAACGGTCTCGTTCGTCTGGTAAATCTTTCTCATTGAAACATAATAGTATACCCTCCCGTTTGCCCTACGTAATTAAAAAATTAATAAAAAATCGGAACAGAAAATTATATCTATGAATATAATGATTACCTACTTGGGCGTGGCCATAATGAATAACCGAATAAATAATCTATGGATATAATGCATTATAGCTACGCCCAAGTAGGTAATGTCAGACGCTAGAAGTATAATGATGGACTGTCATTATACTCACTGTTATTATAGTCATTATCACTGTTATTATAGTTATTATCACTGTTATTATAGTCATTAGGAATTCCAATGAGCACAAGTTTCAATGCATGCACACCTGTCGTTGGGCATGTTCTCTCTATGATGTCGCTACTGATATCTGTTTAATGTAAATGGCTTACCTTTCCTGAAGTTTTGTTAGAAATTTTCTAAGTATGTGGAAATTAATAGGTCTTTGATATTTCTCTTTAAGAGTGCGTTCAAGTTTTTCTTTAATATATGCCGGCGTAAGGGAGTGAATTCCGATAAGGAGATGCAAAATCGATACCTTAGATATAATTTAAGCTCACTGATAGCGAACCTGTATCCCTTACGAACTCTTTCATTCATAACATTTATAACAAAACTCGTATCACTCATATCGAAATCTTAGTTCCAAGTTCATTATTGCGCGTAAATATACTTTATCCAAAAAACCAAGAAATTATTATAATTAATTCCAAACTTTGATAAAAATGTAAATTAGTTTGGCATTTAATGTATTTTTTTCATTTAGAGCTCGCGATATCAATATCAAGAAAGAATTCGGCTTATAGCCGCCCTGCTAATGCGACGTGTTTTCCTCCTCTCCTTTTGCTTACTTCCCCCTTCCAGATTTTTCTCTTTGTCCCTTCTTGGACTATTATTTACCCGCCTTCTCTCAGGTTAGTTATTCCATTTGCATTTTTTCTTTTCTGGACGATAGACGCAACTATTCGGTGGAGCAGTCGCAAAACAGTTCCTCCCACTTCCCCTATTTTTTTTTTTTACCTCACTGCTTTGGATCTTCTGTCAGACAGTACAGTGTTAATCTTTGTCATTTAAGAATTCATTCATTAGGTGTAAGTTGCTTTTTAACACCCAATTAATACCCAATTTTCAAAAATTATGTTTTCACTTCATATATCCTGGATCCACAAAATTAAGCCCACAAACCTAAAAGTTGCATGCCATACTTTACTATTATTACTTCCCGTACTTCAGAGTCGGCTAATTGGGCACATTTGCACAAATATTATTGCATTCGATCGTGTCTTATGGCTTAAGAATATCTAAACTCATGATGTTGTAATATATTATTACCATTCTCAGGGATAGCACAATTGCCACATAGTGGTCAACATAGAAAAGCCTCCGGGACGATTTTCTTTGTGAGGAATAATTATACGTAATAATTCCGACATACATGTTTTTAATTCAAATTACAGCGTTTTGTTATAAAAAAAAGGGACATCGTCTTCGACTTAGATTCGAACTAGGGTCTTTCCGTTAATCCTGTAACGCCTTAACCACTAGGACATTGAGAACGAGGAACGAAGCTCCTTTTCTTCGTATATGTAGGTCGCAGGATACTATTACTCTTCCGTCATATATTCCTATGCTGCACCAAGATTTACAAATTTCTGAGGTATCGGAACCCATGACGAACAAGAAAAGAGGTAAACCTAAGCTGAAAGGAAAATATCAGTGCTCGTATCAGTTGAGATTGGGTTGGGGACTCACCTCTGTCAGGTTCAGACACTACCATATAGTACGTATAAAGTTCATTTCATTAAGATCACGGCTTAGTTACTTACTATCTGTTTCCGTAATTTGGAGCATCAGTGTATGTATTATATATTCACGCTCTGCTTCGTACACTTTTATTTCAGTAAAAATTCGCCTATTAACGTAAACGCTTCGTTCACAAAATGCAATTATAACATCATCGGAAGGAACGCTTATTCACGAGCAGAATTAAAATGATGAATGTGGCAGAAAATGTTTCTTACACTTGCTGTCATTTTTGGCACTTCGTCAAGTGAAGCCGAAAAGAAAACTTGCTTTCGGAAGCTGTCATCTGTTTCAAAGAATCTAAAAATACCGCACACATTTTTAATAATGCGGCTTCAATATTAAATGTTGAGGATGCGGAGTCATTAAAGAACGCTTTAAATTCTTCAAGACTATCATTATTAAATGTGCATATTTGCACGAAACAAATTTATCTGTTAAAGTAAAATGAAAATAGATAGGAAACAACAACGTAAGGTAAAACTGGTATATCTCATTTGCCTCTAAATCTCAATTAATTAAATATGCTTTTATTTTAGGGCAATAAAGTTACTTACGACTAAAGTAATTCTTCATTAGAGACGATGAAAATTTTTATCATAGAGATATACAGTAAAACCTCTCTACAACAATATTATACGGACCGAGAAAAATTATCCTTATAGAGAGTTATTGTTATAGGGAGGGTTCATTATACAGTAAAACCTCTCTACAACACTATTATACGGACCGAGAAAAATTATCGTTGTAGAGGGATTTATCGTTATATCGGATATCGTTGTAGGGAGGTTTTACTGTACATAGAGTTAAGCATAAAAATCTTTACACCCATGAATAAGAATGTCTTTTGGTTCGTTGTCTTTTCAAGTCTCCGATTGTGTTTTCATTTTTAAATGATTTTTTATCTGCTTGAGCGCGATTTCAGTTCAAAATATAGTGTAATTTCAAATAGTCATATTATTGAAAAGGAACATAGTAGACTCATAAATAAGCGCCAAATTGATGAGCAACTTTCAAAGCTTTTACCCGTATGTTTGCATGTTGTTCGATATCAGGTTATTTTGGCAACCCACAATAATTCTCGATGTGTCCTATTTAGAATAAGGATAAATTTGTTAAACCCAAGAACACTTCATCATAATCCATCTGCTGCCTAATAGTTAGATTGTTACAATGGTGTATTTGGATTTTTTTTTTTTTGGTAATTTGGTTAAAAATGGAGGTGAGCTTGAAGCAGTAGCTTTTTGTTATAAGGCTCTCCTCCAGATGATTAAGGTATTACATGATTGATTGATTGATTGACTGATTGATTTTTTCCAGTTCAGTTGTCTCGTTTACATTCACATGTTTATAGCTTGATTTCGCATTGCTTCACAAGTTTCGTGACGAATAGTGCATTAGTTTTAATTTTATCAGACTTTTATGTTTTCTATGTTAGTTTATGGCTTCATATGAGAAATTGCAACATAAGACAGGACAAAGAATTGATGCATGTATTTTGACTCTATAGGAAGAAAAAATATAAGTTTATGCACCATAAATTATTGTTCTTGCAGTGTGGTTTTAGTTCGTTTCGAGTAAGTTAATTCTTTTATCTGTCCTGACATGCTCTTCTTCCATTGCCCGTTAAAATGAAGGATTCACATTCTATGACTATCGATCATACCTAGAGAAAAATTACGTTTGTGAACACCGTTTGAAGACTTTTTGTAACTGTAAAATTGCACTTTGCTATTTTCTAGAGCTTTCTTTGTTGTGAACAAAAATACACAAATTCCATAATCTGTTTGATATCCTCATCATTCATGGACTACTTTGAAGAACACTGATCATACTGTGCACCTATTTGGTTTTCTGAGAAAATAGAATGGCTCAGCGCTTGAAGGGGCAATTAAAGTTCATGATCGACGTCCCGCTGAACCAACGGGAAGCTTGCAATTTCATTGACAAACATGACTAATGACATCGTTTGATTGTGTTTATGGCGGAAGGATACCTAAGATTGTGCTGCGGCAGGATCTACAGTTTCATAAGGAATCTAAAGCCCTTTCACCAAGAGAATCAAACTTGGATCTGTGGTGGTAAAACAGTAAGCGCCAGGTACCTACAAAGCTAAGATTATTTACAAGATGTGAAACCGCGATACTACTACGTTTCCGCAGCGTATTAAAAACACCAAGCGTTAGGGATTCAACAGATTCTGTTATCTGCTGTTTGGGATACTCCATGTCATTAATGAGTACAGTGAATAGGTTTTGCTTAAAGTGACGTCACAAGTAAAAATTCGGAAGTGCGTGATCCAGAGAATATGGAGACCGTGGCTTCCATCATCCGCCTCTTCCGAGCTTTCTCCCTGTGGAATTTTCATATTGTAGAATTCTCTCGACATCCTTGACAGACCACTTGTAGCATCATCTCGCTAAATGATTTTGTTATCGTTGCCATTTTCTGGGATACTGCGAACAGTTCTTTGGCAAGTTTCACGAGAAGCGTCCTCGCTTCCTCCATTCTCCCACTCTACTTTCTCCAATAATATAAGCACAAAAATGAACGAATTGATCGCTCCTAAGTCAGAAAAAAACCACACAACTACCATAGTTATATGTCTTAGTTGTGTGGGGTTTTTTTGTTACTTAGTTTAGGCTCGGTGATTCACGTTAGTGAGTCCACTGATCGTTTCTGCGTGTGTTTTTACGGCGCAAGGACAACAAAGTTTATGATGCACCGGAATCTACAATTTTCTGACGAATTCGAACCTTTGTGGCCAAAAAAACAAACCTCCTGACTACGGTGGAGAGAAAAACAACACGC
This sequence comes from Dysdera silvatica, assembly GCA_006491805.2. NCBI lineage: Eukaryota > Metazoa > Arthropoda > Arachnida > Araneae > Dysderidae > Dysdera > Dysdera silvatica. Next base: position 170,669,304 of record QLNU02015003.1, read on the forward strand.
GTTTTATAATACCGTTGGGAGTCGAACCCAGGTTAAGGGCATAACAAATGGGTGCGTTACCACTGCGTTATTGTAAGGCAGTGGATTTTCATTTTCTCGGAGAATCCGAACCTCTTAAGTACTAGAGAACCAACCCTCGGACTACAGCAAGCAGTTAAAAAAAAAAAAACCCGCTGCTCACTGTAGTTGTTTTTGTTTTGTTTTTTTGCATCGTTTGCAATCGAACCCGGATTACCGACAAACTAAGGGGACGTGCCACTATTGCGTCACTGCGGGGTTTAATATTTTTTCGAGCTCCGTGTCTAAAATATTTTGCTCCAATAACATAAGCATTTGAATCTGCACCATTCGTCCCCGAATTCTAGTGTTTATGAATATCACTTTCGAGTCCGTTGGGCTCGGTTCGACTTCTAATAAGTTTGGTGCATCTCAGTTATGGGGTCTCGTTAAGCCGGCCGTCTTGTTCCAAATGACCCATAGCTTAGCTTCGGGACGGAAAACACAAAGCTTAACCCACCATAAACCTGCAGAAACAAACTGCATTCAACACATATGCATCAAATACGTTAAAATAGTGTTGTAGTCCACTAATTGCGAACTTATTCATAATAACTCCTTGTATAAGTACTCTCGCAAGTAAAAAAAAATCTAACGCTTGTAGTTTACTGGTAAAGCACTTAACCGGAAATTAAGGGATTGTGGGTTCGCGTCCAAAAGGGGTCGATAGATCATTAATTTATTTTTCAAGTAATTTGCATCATTTAATACTACCGCATCATCGGCTAAGATGAGAATTGTAATACTTTAATAAAACTAGGCATGTTACATGCATTGCTGAATATTTTCATATGTTATTTAAAGTTGTCGAATGTCATTGGATATCGTTGGGTATTACTGAACATTGGTGTAATAATATACGACAGTGCGTATTATTATATTAATAAACGAAGTAAGACACTATTAATAGATATTTTCTTTTACTTTCAGAAATGAAAACAATGACTTTTAGTTATTGATTGTTTATAACTACTTACTAAATGTTTTGCAACGTTTATATGTCTTTAAAATATTTTTATGAAAAAGAAAGTCTCGGTTTAACGTATTTCATAATTTTGATGCGTTCCGTATTTTAAAGCTAGCAGCTTCACTCTAAACCACGTTCTAGCGTGAAATTCTATGCAAAGTATGTCAGTGTAATATATGCTTTGTTGTAATAAGGGAATAAATTTTGTTCGGTCTGTCATACTTACAAGCTTTTGTTATAAAAAAAATAATACCTGGGAAAAATTATGCCCAGGAAAATTGACGCCTGAGGAAAAAATAATGCCCATGAAAAATCACGCCTGAGGAAACATTATGCCCAGGAAAAATCACGCCTGAGGAAAAATTGTCCCCAGGAAAATTCATGTTTGGGAAAACATACTAAAGCGTTTAAAATACGTATATTAAGCACACTGATGTATCTTCCAGTCTTGATGCAAACTGTCGCCCCATCCCATTGTTCTGCACATGGCGTTCATTTGTTATTTTCGATTTTCTGAGGGAGTAAATTTTTCTAGTGGGGGGGGGGAAGGCTAAGCAGCTCCTGGCCCCCTAGTTCAACGATGTTAATCTACAAATTGCACCCTACTGAGGTGTATTTTTATATAACCTGCATTGCATATAGCACAATAGTATTGTATATCCTACATCGTTTTTCTAAGATTAAAGAGTACTAATTATGTTTATTTCTTTTTTTCCAGATATCTTTTGCTGGTCGGTGAGTAACTATTCCTTTATTTATTATAGGTAAGCATATTTATTAGTTTCTGTAGTTTAGCATAGTGCTTCAGAAAATACGCAGAAAATGTGAGAAATAGCAGTGATAATAAATATGAGTTACATGATGATACTGGAGTGTAGAGGCAGTGTCATTTAGAAATTTAATATTCCTTTATACGGTAATGAACTAAAATGAAAAGGAAACACATTAATATTTCCATTTACAATGTTGCTACTTTTATAGAAAAAGTACGTCAATTTGGTGAACAAAAATGAGCTAAAAATTTTAAGGGTTTTGAAATTTTTTGAAAAACATGTGATAATGTTATAGGGATATTCCGTGACTAGTAGTAGAGGTATTATGTTCTGGTTTTTTTTATTTAAAATTTGTTTCAATGTTTAAATAAAAGTGGGTGTGCATATATCATCATTAACGACATTGTAAGAGTGAACGTCTTCAACAAATTATAATTTAAGTTCGGATCTAGACTGACCAACAACCACAGGTTACACCAGCATAGACTTTTCAATTAGGAAACAGCTAAAATTATTCCAATAGTCTTAAATATATTTTATTAATAAGTATTTGCATTAATCGCGTAGCGCTTAGAGTCGAAACGTTTTAATGTGGAATTAAACTAAAATCAATATTTACACAAACATGCACTTTGCTACTTGTCAATTTTCGCGTTTAAATAGTTAAATCATCTCTGTATGATGTCATCTTTTCTTTTTGAAGTAAAATCCGACAGAGAGTAAATTTTTGCCGATTCAGCGACTTTAAAATTTCATCGCTTTGCATCCAAATGGCTCGAAGACAGCCATTTTCCTCAGCAATCATTGTGCAACAAGCGAATGGCTTTTTGCTTGCTTCAGGCAATCAAAACTGTTAATGCTAAATCAATACGCATTGAAATGACCGATTTTCAAATTCCAAGCAGTGAAACAACGTTGTCCTCCCTCCCCCTCTCTCTCGCTGTCTCTCTCTCCTTTAAACATTTTAAATTGAATAAAAAATAAAGATAAGATTTTCATTTTATTCTTTAAAAATTTATGCAAATCAAACTACTTTTTACCTTCATTTACGTGTTTCATTTACATGACTACATGGAAGTTTTCTTAATCAAATAACCGTTTCCCTTCGGATTTTGGTAACAATATTGATAAGCTACTTTTATTTTTCTTAGCGTTGTACTGCGATTTTCTTTTGCATTCGTTGCATATTTAAATTTGGTTGCATTAAATTTATTAAAAGTAGACGGGCATCTGATTAATGGTGGTCCTGGGCGGGTTTTTTTTTTTTTCATTATTTGGAGTGATTACTCGCTAATTGTAATATCTTTCTGAGTTCTCATTTCTAAACACTGAGTTTTTCAAACTTTCATCCCTCATAACACCAAGCATAGGACTTCTGTTTCTGTCTGATATGTATGCTCGCCACAGTCAATTTTATGCTTTTTTATATTTTATTACTCGTGTTTTAATTGTTCCATGAATCTTTATCTTTTACGGGTCAGAAATCCGTCATCATATTTTAATATTTAAATTCTACAGCACAGGGTGTGTGACTAGTTGGCGACATTTTTTATCAAAAGTTTTTTGTGTGATGTTTATTGAACGTTATTTGTGCTGCTCGTAGTATTGGTCCCTTCTTGTATCATTGGTTCATTCTGCTGCCCAAGTTGAGCGAATGGTAGTAAACGCATGTACTGATATACGAACGCAAATAGCTTATCTAACCATTTATCAAGTACATTGGCACAGCTATGTCTCTTAATTATAGGACTAGAGTTATAGGGGCTTGTGGGGCCCAAGCCTTCCCCCCGATAAATCGTAATTTTACAGGTGATGTTTATATGTCCGTAGCGTATGCCTAAGCCTCCCCCCAAATAATTTTGCTAACTCTACGTTGATGTAGAAATAAGTCGGTTGTGAAAGAGGAAAAGGTCGCAGTAGCATACTGAACCATTCTGCTCATCCATCATAGCACTGCAGAGTTGTTCAGTGAATTTTCAGTAAATTATTTTCCCCAATTCTCACTTACATACTGTTTCATCAAGGCGTGGGGATTATCTACTGTCTCTACATGTTTTTCCATTTTTCTCTTTTTCTACAATTCTGGTACCTATAACATTTAACATAAGAGTTCCCTTTTCATTTTTGGGATGCAACAAGATTTGGTTGACTTACAACTTCAATATGTGTGTGTGTGGTAAATTGTGTGTCGCTTTTGTCATAGCGTTTGACTACTTCGCACTGCAGTCAATTGTGTCAGGCTTAAAACCCAGTAAATGGTGTTATGCGTAATTTTATCCCTGCTTGTTCGTAACATGTTTTTTTTTAACACAGGTTCTAGTCAGGCTCGCAGCCAAGGAGAATGAGGGGGGGGGCCCTCGAGCCCTCTCCCCCCACCTCTTTCTCTCTATTT
>QLNU02015003.1:170685147-170738751 GCA_006491805.2 Dysdera silvatica
AGCCTGCACCACTTGAAGGCGGGGTAGGACACTAGGTTACTGGCCTGGCCGGTTCCACACATCGTCACATACGTTCAGCGTGTGGGTCTCCTTCCAGTTAGATACCAGCAACCCTTTTGCAGGCCATATATATATGCGAAAAGACAAGGGAATATCTTCTTTGACAATTGGAAATCGTTCATGAATTAATCACACTTATTTTCCGCCTTCTATTTCTTTGGGTTACCAACATCAGACTAGTAATTCGAAAGCCACTGGCTTGCTTACAGCCTGAAGCATGATCAACTTTCTTATTTAAATTTAATCCTATTAGTCAAAGACGTTTTAATTTGAAAACTGTGGAAGCTCGAAAACAGTCCCGATAAGATTTTTGCTTCCAAAAATAAAATATTTTTGAAAATGAAAAATTTAACATTAATTTAGCGTTATATAAAATTCTTGAGAAGGTACAAATATCTTTATTGTCACACTAATCCGAAGGTATATGTGAATTCTTGTAATTTGTAGCGGATCAGACATCGTTTTATTCTTTATTCAAATCTCTATTCTTAATGGGGAAAAGTTGACCGTGGCTTTGAGGTTACATTTTGCTGAGGGTCCCGTATCAGATGGACTAACCAGAATTGGGGCTCAAAAAGTGGGGTTTATCTCTCAACTCTACTTTCCTCTTTCTCTCTCCCTCTTACCCTATCGTTTTCTCTGTACAACCTTTTCTATATCTGATTTCTACATTCTCTGTGCGGTTTGCTCTTACTCTACTATTTTTTACATACTTTCTCTATTATCTACTTTCTACTTATGCTACAATTCCATCTTAACATACTGTGAATTCCAGCAAGTTTAGATGTTTGCAAATGTACTGCACATCAAAGATTGTGGCTTACATATTTGGCTGAGTAATCTCATGAGACTCAATATGAAAATTCGCCAACCAGTGAAAATAATCTATCTCCATTATTATGAGCATCATTCATTGGCGTACGCAGGTGGTGTTGATGGGGGTTGTAACCCCCCATTGCAATGAAATTTTGTATATTTAACATAGGAATATGTGAGTTGTAGCTCTGTAACCCCCCCCCCATTGAGCTTATAGCTTACTTTACGAACTTTCTGTGTACGCCTATGGAATCATTGCACCAATTAAAATCATTACGAATGTAAAAGTATGAAGTGTATGACGCACTTTCTGTCCAAAATCTGCTTTTAAAAATTAATTTACACGGTTAAAAAAGATTCGAGGATTTAAAATCATCTAAATTTACTCAAAACGGGAATAAAAAAATTCATGGGAATCAATTAGTTTATTTAAAGTGTTTTAACGTAGTGTCGTTTTCTTAGTTGGACGTTACATCAGTTTGAGATGTAAGGTACCGTAAGTTTTATCTGTAAAGTAGTTAAACGTGAAGTCGATGAATAAACACGCAATTCATTAACAAACAACAACAAGAACCCGCCGCTGCAACGTCCATTTCCCAATCAGGTATTACGACAGGATTTTATTAAAAACTCCCGAGAGGTTAAAAACAAGCCAGGTCTACTAAAATACGTATCACTGACTTTGGCTTGAAGCGAAATGGCACCCCCTGGTGCCATAAAAGGCAAATGAAAGGTTTTAAAAGTAATAAAGTCCTACCAGATAATTTTATGCTATCTTCTGGTAATATTTAGAAGTAGGAATATAAGCTATTATTCATGAAGCAATTGGAACACGAATCAGGGATTGGATCTGGGCTCCTTCCACCAAGCCTTCATCATTTCTTTGGAATACACAGGAGCTGAAGTTCGGAATGACACGTCGCTCTCTCTCTCTCTGGGAATGGTTATTCGATCTTTGTGATTATTTTTAGAAATTTGACAATTTTTTAAGGGCTTTCCGCTTCGACCAATAATTCGTCATTTGACTCCCTTCGAATTCCGGGATAAGCGCAGGAGAGATTCCAAAAAATGTTTAAGTTATTTTCGGGCTTAAACTTTCACTTACTTATTTGTCAGTTTCAACAGCGAGAAAACGATCACGTTTTCGCAAAGTTCTAACATCATCTAATTTGATACTTAAGGAAAGGGGCCAGATTCTCTAATTACCATTCATAGAAAACGATTTGTTTTTTGTTAAACTAAACAAAGATTTCCGAGAAATTCAATAACGCTCCGCTTGTATGTTTCCCTCGTTTTTGTATGTTAGTATTGAATTTCAATAATGCCAAACTCTGAAAATTATGGCCCTGTTCTTGAAGAAAAATAAAGCCTGAATCCCTTTAGTGCTGAGTACTCATATTTCGGTGGAAAAATCCATAATGTAAATCAAAAGTGTGAAGGTGGATAATGATTGCATTAGTAGTAATTAAAAGTTCATTAATGCAGGAGGACCAATTGTAAAATATGTTATTGATTTTTGTGCCCCCTTCGAAAAACCACACAAAAAAAACCAACAACATCAGCGGTTTTTAACGCTGCGAGAACATTTGTTATCCATCTGAAGAGCTTTCGTTTTATTATCATATCCAACTATTGTCTTTCCACTGCTAGATAAAGATTTCTTTAAATGCCTTCCTTACATATCTGTTTTGAACAATTTCTTTCCACGTAATGCCCAATTGTTTTCTTACTCCATCCGTCTTCTGAACACTTTTCTTCGGCCTTTAATGGGTTTTCGGAATTCTAGTGATAATTTCGATTGCTCAACGTCGGTTAGTTTTCCTTGAGATGTACCTAGCCCATTATCATTTGAGGTTTTCTAATTTAATAATGATGCTTTCAACATTTTTCTGTTCTCTGACTCTAGAATTTCTTTTCCAATTTTTCTACTTATCCCAAACATGCACTACAAGAAATGTTAAAGGTTTCTATAATCCTTGAGTTATATGAGTTATAAGAATTTATTGAGTTACAAGACATATTTTAATTTTGTGAGAAAACTAATAACATACACACATTGAAAATCATTATTCTACACCAATCTATCTATCTATCTATCTATCTATCTATCTATCTATCTATCTATCTATCTATCTATCTATCTATCTATCTATCTATCTATCTATCTATCTATCTATCTATCTATCTATCTATCTATCTATCTATCTATCTATCTATCTATCTATCTATCTATCTATCTATCTATCTATCTATCTATCTATCTATCTATCTATCTATCTATCTATCTATCTATCTATCTATCTATCTATCTATCTGTCTGTCTGTCTGTCTGTCTGTCTGTCTGTCTGTCTGTCTGTCTGTCTGTCTGTCTGTCTGTCTGTCTGTATGTATGTCTGTCTGTCCATCCGTCCATATATATATATAATATACTAGCAGAATATGGCTGGCGTTTAACTAGAAGAAATCCCCACACTAAACTTTGAATCAGGTTGTCTGAAGCTCGTCAGGCTAGTAATCAAATCCTATTTTGCTTTCAGGTTTACGGGGTCTGAAAGCTTTCAGCGAATCAATTACTTCCATATGTGTAACCTTCGAGTTAAATATAGTGTAAACTTGGGGGGTAAAAAAAAAAAAAACGCAAAATTGATTAGGAAAAAGTACGATTTTGCCTCTTTTCTAAAAAAAGCTGTGGGGCAAATGTCCCCCTTGCCCCCACCAGATTACGCCTATGTTTGCTGCGTATATATTATAGACGGAAGGTTAAAAGGGAGCGGGGCTTACCAACTGAAGAACTAATAGCCGTAATGTGATCAGTGATGTCCAAGGTGCATCCATGCCTGGAATTTCTCACTTTGTTTGGAGCAGAGTGACCCTTGCTCTCCTGACGCTATAAAAATTCAACCAACCTGCGTTGAATCCTGTTACCCCACTCTAATTTTGTTGTGCAGGGTGAGTCTATTAATATTAATGTCAAAATTCGAAAATAGCAATAAGCAAAAGACCTGTCATGAAGTTTTTTCAGCTCAAAAATATTAAGATTATTATTAAGCGCCAACATTTTTCAGAGAGATTCGTAACTCTGTAAGAATTTCCACCCTAGAATAGGAGGTGACAGCTTAAAAAAACGGCAAGCGCTCCACATGAAAGGAAATGAAACCCGGCTTTCACCCCATGATGGATCTAAGTCACCTATACATTGCTATACGACCTCTCTTTATCTTTTCGGCCATGCGTTAATCAGCGGATGAGTTGATAAACGATAATAAATAATATAATTAATAATAGTGAATATAATAAATGATAATTAATAATAGTGAATATAATAAATGATAATTAATAATAGTGAATGTAATAAATGATAATTAATAATAGTGAATGTAATAAATGATAATTAATAATGAATGTAATAAATGATAATTAATAATAGTGAATGTAATAAATGATAATTAATAATAGTGAATGTAATAAATGATAATTAATAATAGTGAATGTAATAAATGATAATTAATAGTAGTGAATATAATAAATGATAATTAATAATAGTGAATGTAATAAATGATAATTAATAATAGTGAATGTAATAAATGATAATTAATAATAGTGATTAATTAATATCTAGATGTGTTTCTAGTTGTGCCATTCATTAAATTCTGCGCTATTTCTGTGCTATTCATTCAAATAATTCAACTTACAAGGGAGCTGACTCGGGTGCCGGTTGAATTTAGGATTAAGATATGCTGGGTTTTGCAGAATCCGCCTTCATTTTTAAGAATATATATTCAGTTTTTTGTAAAAATAATAAGCTGATATTTAATTACGTTCCAAAAATTGCTATTGGCGACGTATTTTTGCGCCATTGGCGTGTGTTCGGCGACGCATGTGCGTTAATCTAGTTTAGTCTTGTGTCGGCAGGCTAGTCTAACTGGTATAAATAGCGATCGTTTGTGCTGTTCGCAGAATTTTAAGCTGCTGTGAAATCCATATATTTAGTAATATTTCCCGAATTTTTTTTAAATAATTTACTTACTTAAGGATTACTTATTCTAACATTTGACAATGAAAAATATTGTGAATATACTTCAATCAGCTTTAAATTTGTCTGTTCTTAAATATAACGTAACCCCGTCAAATATTAATGACTAAGAATTCGAAGAGAGAGCAAGGCACTTCTTATAAAAATTGAAGAGTTACTATCTGCTGAATATATCATCGAGGAAGTGACGTTAGATTATGAATATGATTCTGCTAATTATATTAGTAATGAACTAGCTGGACATACTATCAGCGATAACGCATACAAAGTGATTTCGACGATAACAAAAGTGACGTTGACCAAACATACTGTTTTTTAGAAAAAAAATTAAAGGTATCGTAAATTTTTACGACTCTTGCAAAAAAAAAAAAAATAGAACAAACTAAATTGAGATAGCTATGCGTGAAAGACTCATCCTACGTAACTAGATATAAAAGATATATTTCTAAAGAAGGAATAGATACCGAAAAACTTAAAATTATTAAAACCGCAATTTTAAATAAATTTAACGAGTCAAGGGACAAACATTTACCTATACACGACATAGATTTGAAAAGATGGGGATAACATGAAAGCAAAAGATATCGCTTTCCTTACATCTAACGCTTTCGATAGCTTTATTTTATTAGTTCGTTTAAAAAACAATTCAAAATTGTTTCGCGCAAAATAACAAAATATGTTACTGCACTTGAAGTGCGCGATAATGAAGTGATCGAAAACACTGCTATCGAAGTCATTCTCAAAACTCGCGATATTACGACCAATATTGCACTCGAGCAAATTTTAACTAGCGATCAAAGTGGCATAAATTATTTTATTGCCAATGACAGGACCTTATCGCATACGGGAGAAGGGCAAAATTTTACGTTAATTCAATCAAAATATGCGACAATTCATTCATATACTATCATGCCGATTATTCCTAGGAATGGCCAATTAAAGGGCAAATTTATTTTATATTTAAGAGAAGCATCAGAGACATTTGGCCCACGAATTAAAACAACAATGTTCTGTCCATCAAACTTATATGTAACCTGTTCAAAATCAGGAAAAATGGATAAAGTTAAAATGAATGAATGGGTAGTAAATTCTTAAATCTTGTACTAACTGTAAATTCACTTTCATGTGTTCTTCTTGGTTCTTGATTCAATGATCCAAATACTTACACTGATCTTCCCAAAAATTTTATGAGACTGCAAATTCCACCCAAAACTACACATCTTATTCAACCACTGGATGTATATTTTTCCAGGCAGTTTCAAATTATTTTTTAAAAAAATCACAAACAGAATAGACATTTATTAATTACCATTTAATTTAATAAACAGAAACGAAATAATTATATTAATTTCTTTAGTATAAAATCAACTGCAATCAAAAGAGTTTAATCCAATGATTCAATATGCTTGGTATAAATGCAATTTTTCTGATTTCAATCCTGGAAATTTCAAAAATGTTCATGATATTTCAATTACGTTTTCCGAAGAAACATGTGGAGAAAATTGTCAAGAATTTAGTTTTTTAAAGTGCAATCATTGTTACAAAATTCTGTGTTTCAATCATTTTTACTATCAGTATCATTTTCATGATATTCAATGTTAAAATAAAACATTGAAGATAAACATTTAATCTTTTTTCATAATCAAGTAGAAGAGGCATAAGAACAAATATGCTTACATACAAGTAATAAATTGATAAACAATGAAATCAAATTAAAAGATAAATTTCTAGTGTTTGATTCTAGTACCGTAGTTCTATTTGAAGAAATAAAAATGAAAAACTAAATAGAGGGGTAGAGAAAACAAGCAAGTTAGTTATTGAGTGACGACATAGCATTTCGTCGGTGAAACGCGATTAAAATTTTAACTCTGGTCTTATTTCTTGGCGATGATTTGGCGAGCTTTTGTATATCAAAGCAACTATAATGTATTTTCTACGTAACTAATGGGTAACATGATATCAGATTTGGCGATAAATCCTATTTTTCATATTTAATAACTCAACGAAATCTGTGTTTTACAAAAACTGATTATATATTCTTAATAAGGGAGGCGGATTCTACAAAACCCAATATATCTTAATCCTAAATTCAACCCGCACCCTTGTTATTGTTGCTTAACTTCAATGATTGGACGGAAACTGATATTTTTAACTTTCGATGGTCCTGTTTAAATGTCGCCAATCTCTTTCGTTTCATATCAAATGCGTAATCAAATGTCCTTTCATCAAGGTAGTATTGTCGAAATGGTATTGCCAAGTAATGATATTCGTGAGTATATCACACAGGTTTATTTCAATTAAGCATCATTTCACTCGCAAGCTACTTATTGAAGTTCAACGAACCTCATTGGTCCAGAATTTTATATTTGATTTACAGTAACCTTAGAAGAAAAAAGGTCATCTAAGCACTTGAACTGGACTCGGTGCAGCGAACTTTGGGTGACACCCAAATACCTTAACCACTAAGCAAGTGAGTACAGCCGGTTCATAAGTACTTGCAGTATTTTCAGTTGCACGTCATACCCGGTATTATGCGTGAAATTCTCACATAATTTTGTAGAAGCCTTTACATTTTTTGTTTCATTTTTGCAGAAATAAAAAAACCTAAAGGATTCACGTTCCTTGGACGCTTCCATAGCTATCAGAATTTGATCCCCGGGTAATTATATAACTTTAATTTCAAAATATCACACGTATTTCATCAAGACTTAAATATCCACTTTACGCGAAGTAAAATTGTATTGCTTTTTTTCATTCATTTTCTTGCAAGAAATGCCTAATTTTCATTTATCAGGTTAAGTAATTAACGGAAGTATACCGAATTTTCTAACATAAAAATGTGAGAGTGAATTCTTCGTCGACATTTTTTCCTTTTTGCCATGAAATACAACTTCCAAACGACGATGTTTAGTGTCACATATTTTGTTACTTACAGGGTTTGAAATGAAAAATGGTCTGGCCCAATACCCCTTTTTCCCCTACACTACTCGCATCAGACCCTAATCAGGGAAAAGAATTACCTTATCTAAATATAAGCCTCCTCTTTTCGTAATCATGTCCAAAATTAGAGTAATATTTATCCCCTAGAAACAAGAACCAAAAAAGCTCATTTGAAACATACGGAATTCTTGATCCGACCTTATATCCTTCCTCTGCTCTTCAATCTTAGCCAGTTTTCTTTTGTTTTTTCGGCCTTTCTTCGCCTTATCACATCCCTGAAAGTAGACGCCGAACAGGCTCATTGCTAATTGGCTAACACCTCGCGCAACTAACGCCTCCAAGCGTCGGTATCGCAAAGCTTATCGGCTTCTGTTTATGGATGGGGGTCTAAGGTATAGCATGGACGCTAATTAAAAGCGGTGTGTGTGTGCGCGCGGGAGAAAAGGGCGGGAAAGGAGAAATAAATGAGCTCTGACCGATAGGCGTTTGGCGAAGTTTTAAGTAAATGGCGCGTGCAATTTCGTCACCATTTATCCCTACCCCAGCGTAAATTTTCCCTATCCTTCCCCCTGAAGCAACTTTCGTATCACTCGTATTTCTTCTTTGAGATCAGAGCTATTACACGTTTGGGGAATTCTGAGAATGCTATTTTTACGAGAAATTACTCGCCGCGCAAACGATTTCTAAGTTATGCGCTTAACAGATGGGGCTTACAATACATTACAGGCCATTGAAGAAGGAGGAAGAGGAGGAGGAGGAAGCTATTTACGCGCCAAACAGCCAATATCCATTAATGAGTGGAAATCATGACTTTTGGAGGAAAATTATAGGGATATAGTCTCAAAACAAGACCGCTGGAAAAGTTTAGAAACCGCCTTAAGGAATCATTACAGCAAAGTAACAAATTTTTCTGGGTTTGAGTTCCACAAGTTCGCATAGTTGCTTTTGTATTGCTAATAATATTACTCTTTGTTTTATTTTCAAACATATAAATTATTTAGCCCTTTCTCGACCATTTTGCACTGGAGAAGCTCCTGAAACCTTTTTCAAGGATTAAGGGACAATTGAAATAAACTTCGGGGCTCCAGATATCCTTAAAATAATTTCCACGAATCAAGATACTCCTGCACAAAAATTACTATGCAGTATTAGTAATAATATAACGATATTACTAATATACCTATAGAGTGAGATAGATGCGATAATAAAATTGGAACGGTTTTAATCATAATGTCTCGAAGAATTATATAGGCGTAGAGTTATATATAATATAGGTCCGTGAGACCTGTACCCTTCTATAATTTGAAATAAATTGCAATCTCATATATATTGCAATGTGTAAATGTTCACAATATGTGTTTGCCCCTCTTCCCACCACCACCTCCCAATAATTTTGAAAAGTCTACATAAATGCGTAGAACCCTAGCTTGCTTCTGCAGAAAGGCTGAAAAAACCCGACCTGGAGTTAGTTTTCTGGAACCTATGGTGCCTTTCTGATCACAGATAATTAATATTTATTTTGGCTAGGTAATGAATCACGCCAAAACGCTAAAGATATTTAAAAAATTACATTTTTCAATCAATAAAACCTTGATATAACTCTTGAGATAAATATTTTCAATATTTTTTTCTGTGACGTAGTGTGAAATGCCTCGTTGCTTTTTTCTTGATATTAGATTTGAATTTCCTAAACTAGGTTTCACTATATGTCCGCGATTCTACCTCAGCTGATTTTAGGGACGTGCTATGGGAAAAATAACCATTCAAAACGATGCATTCATTACAGTGAATGAGGATGAGATGATTCAGACACTTGGAATGATCGATCATTCTCATTTTCGTTCACTGAATACGTTAGTTTCTCCTAAAGTGAACGAGTTCTAAAGACCGAGTCTCGTTCAGAAACTCCCCCTCCCAAAAAAAAAGAGAGAGGGTAAAATAATAATTCTGTTCATCTGTTGTTAATTTATTGCCAGTTTTATTTAGAAGGGTAGTGGGGGGCTTTCGATTTTACAGTAATTAGTTAGTTTTTTTTTTGCATGTGTTTAGTTAACAGTATATAAAATGTACTGAGATTGACTTCAAATAAAAGTATCGCTTTGGAAATCGTCAAAGAAGTGACCTGTTTCTAAACATTTCAACTCCAATTCACGACACTACCATGAAATATATCCAGATTTTTAAATTCCCAATGGTACCAAACAAAGGTGAGTTCGGGCTCATTTTTCGAGGCCTGAACCCGAAACTCTAAACATGACTTTAATCTCTTGACGTACAATTTAAATTTTAAAAAATTTGACAGGCTACATTATTTAATTTCCTTCGAATTTTCATATACACGTGTTTCTACAATCCTCCGAAACGAATTACATAATTGCATTCCAACAAACAAAAGTCAGTTTTCGGCTTCAGTTGCAGCTGTCTGATGAGCCCTGAGTCCGCCTGAGCCCACAAGCAATATGAAATATTGACCCCGGTTCAGGTCAGGGCTCAGTCCATCTCATCTCTACTACCCAACGCTTTTTGGCTTTTGTTTACCTACGGATCCACAATCTGATGCCTAATCTTTTAGGCAATAAAGCTTCAGATTTCTCAAAAAAACTGGAAGTTCTAGAAAAGCAGGCTCTTAGCTATCATTGTATGCCATACAACACCAATATACACAAGAGTCGAATAGCCCCTGTGAGATTACTTTTGCTGCCAGCGTAGAACTAAAGCAGTGAAGTTCTCGAAGAGGGGATCCCGTTGGCTGTTGTATAAGTTGCCTGTACTCTCATTGTTAAATCCATATTCAATAAATATTATTGGATTTTATGCACAGGTGATATGCATATAAAGACAATAAAATGATTTTGCATGTATAATCACAAATATGTATAACCATTTGTACATTTAAATAAAAATACATATTCAATTGTCAGACAACTTCCCCCTTTTTCACACTTACTTTATATGCGTATTTACGACTTTTATTTTATATTTACGATTTTTAAATTGTCTTAAGATTGACTTCCCCAAGTCTTTTACACTTACGTTTCACTTTAAAGTACATAATTCTCACACGTGTATCTATTGAACCTATGTTTATAATATTTTTACAAATAATCACATTACATTTAATGTTTTTCCTACATGTAATCATGA
The DNA here is from genome assembly GCA_006491805.2 of Dysdera silvatica. Lineage (NCBI taxonomy): Eukaryota > Metazoa > Arthropoda > Arachnida > Araneae > Dysderidae > Dysdera > Dysdera silvatica. The sequence continues at coordinate 170,696,141 of QLNU02015003.1, forward strand.
TTTGACTTTTAAAACTTTAACAAAATAAATACTTTGCACTTCTTCAGAAACATAAATATTTCATTAAAAAATGTTTATGCTTGCTGCTTCTGAATTTTTTAATAATTCAAATTTTTAAAAATTTGCCTTCCTATGAAAATATAGCTTAAGCTTAAAAAAAACATTGAACGATGCGAATCACTATGATTCAGACTCATTAAGAAACTTGTATTCCTAGAGATTTAAAGAATCGGTCACTAAATGGCTTTAAACTTGCAACATTTTTAAATGCTCTTAAAATTTACGACTTTTTAAATGATTTTGTACTTAAGATTTCCGAACCCCTTTTTACATTTGCGACTTTCAGATTCATTTTTGGATTTAAAATAGCTTATTTTAAATTTATTTCCAATGGCAAGGAATTTAACATACAAATGAAAATAATGAAATGTGTAGAGTCATTATCCCTACGGAATCTTGATTCCCAGCAGCGCTCCGTCTCAGTGACCCTGCGAAAAGCTTTGCATTGCTGAATTTTTTGTCTGTTCATAGTCTCATCTCCTGCATAAAGCGGACAGTTTGGAGTAAGCAGGATACCAATGCGAAAAAGACACTTTTCCAAGAAATTATGTCCTGTAATCAAATGGCATTTTGCCATTGCTTCACGGCGTGGCCGATCAGGAACATCTGACTTTACTAGATGTTTCCAGTCCTTTGCGGCGATTGTATTCGAAAGATCTTTATGGAACTCCAAATTCAGGGACCTCTTGATAGAAAGTTTTGCAATGTGGAAAGATGTTTCATTGGCCATCGACTGTTGCACTTTGAAGGGTTTTTTTTTTGGCAATATATCTGCCTGATTGTTTCCATAGATTTACTTTTCCATAGATTATTTTTCCATAGGCTTTCGTTCAGAATAATTTATACCTGTACTATCTTTAAAATATATTTCGTATCATAGTAAGTGAGTCTTATATTAATTTTAAAGTCGTAAGTAAGTTTTATATTATTTTAAAGGTACTTCGAGACCGCTGAATCGGGACCAGAAAGAAAAACGTTATTTTCCAACCCTTCTTTAATGTGGATTTATGTATTGTACTATCCACGACCAATAATTTTCGTCTCAATTGTACTGACCTTGGGAAAGGAAATAATATCCAAATTTGTAATACATAGGAAGAAGAGCTCTACTTTCAGCCAAAAACTTTGATCTTAGAATTAAAGTTCCTCATAAATAAATTCTGCGATTTTCACTTTAAATTCTATTGAAGGCATCGTACATAATATTCGAAGTATTTTATCATATTTAAAATATTTTATATCACATCTAAGTTCTTTTATACTATGTTTAATTTTTATATGTCTATTGCAGTATCAAATCGAATCAAAATTTATGTAGCTGTATAAAGTATATATACAATGACAAAATTTATCTAACTGATAACTAAAATTCCAGCAGGAAAAACAATGACGAAAGGTGATAGATTTAACACGGTCTCTGTACCTGAACATAAAAAGTAAAATGGTCAAGCACGCATCGGATCGGAATAAACGTAATGAATTAACACAACAAAAATTACAATAGGCCTATTACAATAAATTAAGAAAGACTATAAACTCATAAAACAAACAAATCAAACCTTATCTAAGATCAATTAAATATTGTTTAATTGTGAGCGTAAAGCTTTATATGGTATTTTATCATTTAAATGCAGAGAAAGGAAATTCCAAAGCTTTATGCCATTATAATTTAAATTAGTTTTCATGAAGTTGGTTTTTATTTTAGGCAGTACAAATAAATTCCTAGATCTTGTAGAATAATGATGTGATGAGGTCTTTAAAGTTACTAAATCAGATCCAACGTTATTGTGTATTAACTTAAACATAAAAATAACTTAACTTTATATAAATTTCTAAAAGATATAAATTCGTTTATTGACTGAACATTATGAAATAGCCCAACAAATCTGTTTTGTAAAGTTACAATACGTCGTGTCAATAGCTTTGGGGTAGAACACCAAGACTAATAAACAATACTCTAAGTGTGAATAAAGCAATGCATAATATAATTTAGTAAGTATGTTATTAGGTACAAAATATGCATTAATTTTAAAAATATGAATATTTTTGCTAGTTTTTTACATATATAATCAAGGTGTTTATCCTATTTTAAGTTATTCGGCAAAGCAACACCTGAAAATTTGGCATGTGTAGCATGTATTATAGGGCTATTATTATAGATCGGAGAAGGAAAAGTTAAATCACCTCTATGTTTAACTGCCTTTTAATTAAAATATTTATATCATATTTAAGGACCACTATATTATATTTAAAATATATTGTCAATAACTTATAGCAGTACCATCATAACAACAGCATCCAAAATATTTTATACTTAAATATTATATATAGGAATTTTATACGGTTTTATATACTCTCTTGAATATAAATTTAAAAAATTCGGCTATTTATCTAAGAGTCGTTTCTAAGCAAAACAAATATCCAATGCCCACTTTCTATAGACAAAAGCAATGTAAATAAATCAAAGTCCGACCTTTGTTCTGATGAAGGGACATCGATGAAAAAAATCGATTAAGTAATTGAAAATTTAAATGCTAAACCCCAGGGAAATAAAAAAAAATCTTATTATTTAAAATTAATCTCCTCCTTAGGGCCAGCGCTTATTTATTTTTTCTATATTTTTTAAGGATAGGAAAACAAAGTTGTGAATAGGATTTTTTACTAAAACCTTAGCTACCTCGTTCATTAAATGGCTATCATTAATGAAATGAAATCCATTATTTAATGATAAAAAAAGACAATCATTCTCAGGTGAACTGATCTATTTCGCAAACTCGTGATCGCTTAAAACGGAGTTGAATTATTTATTTCATTACGTTAGAAAGTGCGGAGAAACATATGTCTCTCATTTCTTTTCTTCTGAATGTTTTCTTGCATAAATTCAATCACATGCAATGACTTGCAAAGTCAATTACTATATTTTTTATTGCAAGTGAATATTTCCCTTGAAAATGGCCAACAATGCAAGGTTTAAAAATGAGAATAAAAATGAAAAAAATAAGTAGTTGTAATGCAACTTTAAAATAATAAGATTACTTCTCTTCCCTTTTCATAATTTTCTCTTGTACGGTTAAATAAATTATTATTCTAATCTGATTGCGACCATCTGAACCAATCGTATCTTCTCTTCGTTCAACTAAGACTTCGAAAATGTAATTTAAATATTTTGGAAATTTTTTTGCAATTTAATTTATGCAAATGATATATTTTCTAACTAATTTAGCAAAATCCTTCACAGCTTAAATTTATATAATTCTCTACACTTATTTTTCCATACATTAAATAAATGCCACCCTTATTATAAATGAAAAACATGTTCCCCGCTCATAATAAATGCAGAAACCTACGTTTAAATAGGAGGTATATATGTCTGTCTGTCTGTACGTACGCATGTATGTATGTATCATTTTATTATATACACATATAATAATAAATTGCAGATAATGTATCACAGTAAATAGTTTTATATCACAGCTCAATATGAGTTTCTTTATGTAACTTAATATAATGTAATGTAAATTGTTTTTATAAATAAAAGAATTTACCTTTCGGTGACTGTAGCACCGTAACAATTTTCGGTTTCAACGAGAGCGGTCTTATTCACCTATATGTAAATACGTTACACTTAAAAGCAAAAGGTGAGAATAACCACACTACGAACGAAATCAAACCAGCAGCTTTCAGTTTACTAAACGTTATCTAAACTGAACTCTTTTAACTAATACCTTACCACTAAGCTTTATGGCAGAAGTTAGCGTTACTACATATATATAACGCAATATAAATAATAAATTATATATTTTATGCAAATTAGGCGCGTGAAATATAAAAAAAAAAATATTAACCCACGATCCAACTCGCAAGTTTACTAAAAGAAATTCACTACCTCAACCCTAACATTTTCGCTGGGCCTTCGTGTGACTTCAGGCCTAAATTTCTACGAAAAACCCTCCAGCCAATCTATCATTTTTATAAGAATCTGATCCAGCAAATACCGAAGCGCACTGTCCTCTATAACGGAAAGTAACTAAAAGCCCTAAATCTGCAGATGAGGGGAAGAATCGAGCAAATAAGGAGAAATTGGTTGTGAAGCCACGAGGGAGAGAAAAAATCCTTTCGGTAAGAATGAATCACATATACCGTTGTTTGGGCAAATTGTTGGGTCAACTTTTTTTTTTCTGGGCCGCGATAATCTCCCAGGAATTTCCATCTATTCTTGACACTAATCTTCTTTTATTGGTCCGTTTGCCTTAGCGTTTTAGGAACATTTTTTTTGCAGCAAACTGCCACTACTATGGCTTCTTTACTTCAACTCGAAGGCTTCCTCCACTACGTATTGCGAGCAGAAGGTATATGTGGTAAGGGAAAGGAGATTATCCCTGCCTAGTTTAAGTCAAAATATTGGAAAATTTTAACAAAACAGGGTCATACATAAGGTAGCTATGGAAAAAGTTTGCGGACAGGCATATTTCTAAATTTTATTCTACTTTTGCTTCTGCCCTTAGTTTCTCGTCATGACAAGCTTAATAATTTTCCGAAAATATTCGCAGAAACGAGATTCTCTAATAGTGACAACTTTAATCTTGCCCTGATGAAGAAACAGATCATTTTAATCTGGATTATGTCAGTCTATTCATAATTCATTTAAGAAGACATCTAGCGTAGATGATTAGAAATTTACCACTAAATTTCTAATCTATTGTTCTAGATAGATAATTATAAATGTAGCCAAGATTATGTGAAGGAAATATTTTCTTCCCATTCACAACTTCAGGTCAAACAAGATGATTATACCTGAGTCAAAAATATGGAAAGAAAAAAAAATATTTTACATGTGTGTATGATCCTTAGAAGTCAAATATGAAGTTCTACCTAGATTTGATATCCTGGTGATATCTTGAAAATCATATCATATTTGGTGATATCTTGGTGATATATAGAAAAAAAGCCATTTAAAGTTACATCTTACCGAATGTAAGTACTAAAACGAAGAGTCTCTCCTTGTAAAAGACTTTTCTGACGTACCCTGAAATTTAGGAGCTATTTCGTTTGCTATTTTTATGTGTAAAAATTAGTGCAGAGCTTTCGTTCCGTTCAGCAGTATATAAGATTTAAATAATAGTAAATATAGAATATAGGTTTCTATATTGAGAGCCGTGTCAAGAGCCAAGTTAATGTTGTGTTTTCAAGGATATTAACATATCAAAAAACAATTGAAGGATATATTCGTTAAAAATATTTAAATATATTGCGGAAAAATAATTGAAAGACCGCTGTGTGCAACGTGGAAATATTCGACGAAACAATACGCAATATAAATAAGACACAAAAAACAACGTTTTAGAAGCGTATTTATGGCAAGATTGAATTCAATCTACGCGTTTCGGGCGATAGATGTTCGCCCTTCTTCGGGAGTGAACACGTGGAATATCGTCAACAAACGAGGTTGATTCGCGGATGTAACCATAGTTAAGTGATCAACCTCGTTTGTTGACGATATTCCACGTGTTCACTCCCGAAGAAGGGCGAACTTTTATCGCCCGAAACGCGTAGCTTGAACTCAATCTTGCCATAAATACGCTTCTAAAACGTTGTTTTTTGTCTCTCATTCGCTGTAAGTTGAATGTTTGGAGAGGCTACTTTAGAAAATTGACGATTTAATTACGGTATGAAAGCGGCAAAGATATGTTACATTTCAGCTGTATTTTTAATTTTATTCGTTATTAAATACCTCTTATGAAATAGAAATTTATATTGAAAACACAAAATTCGGCCACATGTCTTAAATACAAATTTTGCAAAGATTTCATCCGCAAAACAAAATTTGTATGCCATTTACGACGTTTTAAGCATGCTTTCTGTCGTTGACTTGCCGTGTGCTTCTGTAACAATGTATTTTATTTTATGGTTTCTTTTCTCGTCCGAGATGACGGGGGACAAAAGCGGAGGAAGAGGAGGAGGAGGAGGAGACAATTCTGAGGAGTGAATCTGCCGATCACGTGACGCGGACGCAATTAAGCTGGACGACTAAAATCCAACTAAACCTCCTGGGTACGGAGGCAAACTGGAAAGAAAAAAAAAAGGAAAGGGAGAATTCAGGAGGTGGGCATCAGCGGGATTTGAGTCAAACTTTCGGAAACTGCTGGGTTTTACTCCTGGAGAAGACCCGAGCTAATTGGCTATGAAGAGTCCAAAACGAGAGTGAGCCAAAAGGAAAAAAAAGATGAAGCTAGGGAGAAGCTATTCTACTCGTCACACAATTGTCTGACAGAGAGTGGGAGCCTAATTTAAGGAGTAAAGCCATGTGTATAATGGTCGGAAGTAAGAAGTTTCCGTAAGAGCGAATTTTGCCAAAATGAAAAAAAAAATATTAAGTGACCGTTTACTTCAAAAAAACGTTTATATTTTAAAGCTTTTTATTTATTTTTGTGGTTCTGTTGACGGTACAAACGATCAAACCTTATCTACAGAAGACGATAAATCACTGCTTGTGTGGTATTAAAATACTACTGGTCTATTCCAGTTACACTGCAGACGATGATTGTATTTTCCTATTTTTCCAGGTCATTGACCAATCAATTGCTATTTGTATAAAATGGCTAAATAAACGAACTAATTGTCTCTTGTAAAACATGAAGAATTAAGTAAAAATGAAAATTGTGCTATAACTTTTTACTTTATGATGTAGTATCCTCTAAATTTTAACTTGATCTTAATGAAATTAACTCAATTTTATGAACATGTCGAGACTTTCTCAAATCTTTATCGAAGTGGTGGGAGAGGATGCTTACGCAGAACAAGAAAAATAACTTTTATATAATCAATTTTGTGAAAAGAAAATCTAGCGAAAAGTTAAGAAGTTTTGGAGATATTAGAAACCTAAAAGTCGCCAGAGCACGCACCGTAACCTGAAAACACTTATCCAATAGTCTCTGTTCTAACACTGACGCGATAAAGCCACTGACCATTAGTTAGGTCTGTCACTTGGCGTTGTGGGAACCACCAAGATAAATGGCCAAGTCGCTGCAGCTAGCTTTCTATACGCAAGAAACAAAGCTAAGAAAAACTTCAGCTATACAACCGTTTTAGAACACTTTGTATCAAAAATAGCAAACAAAAAACATCCTAGCTAACAATAGCTGAATACGGCAACTTGTTCCTTGACCCAGTGGCAATGGCGTGCTCCATGGCGGAGTAGATAAGAAGCTGTGTGTTTACTTCGGCTTATTTTCTTTTCTCCCACTTACACAATATTTGGGCTATATATCACCAGACGTTGATTCTCAAGTGACTATTTTTTTATCTTTCGAGAGTTGACCGCATTTTTTTAATTTTATTTGCTTATTTTCACCTCAAACTGCCGCCGAAATAAAACAAACATCTTAAAAGAAACGGATTAAAACACTTTCATATTGTAACAGATTTATAACGCTTCAATCTCCTTCGCTCCATTTTCTGAAATATGGCTATATAGACGTAGAAGTTCTTGTTAAAATCGTATTTAATTTAGGCTTAAGTTTCCACAAAGAAAATTATTCCCCTGTGTGAAACTGATGCTCGTCTGTTTCAGATGTGTTCAAATTTCCATCATTGTCACTTTTCCAAAATGAATATAGTGACGTGGTCTTATATAAGAGTAAAAACAAAGAATACATTTTCTGTCAATATTCATGTACGTAATTTCCTCTTGCACTGTTTACTTAGACAATTATGCAAATTATGTAAGCAAACATTTCTAAATGCCGATAGTTTTGTAACAATGAGCATTTACTCAAGGTCTAAGCCAGGAGTCACAAACCACTTTAGACCCAAGTTCTAAGCCAGGGGTTACTGACCTGTTTAGACCCAAAGTCTAAGCCAGGGGTCACGAACCTCTTTAGACCCAAGATCTAAGCCATGTGTCATGGATTTTGTTAGACCCAAAATCTAAGCCAGGGGTCACGGACCTCGTTAGACCCAAGGTCTAAGCCAAGGGTCACGAACCTCTTTAGATCCAAGGTCTAAGCTAGGGGTGACGGACTCCTTTAGACTGAAGGATGCACTTCCTTGAACTGTTGAATGACACACGCATGAAGACACTTATAAAAGTGATACAGCGTAATGTGATGTAAGCGTAATTACATTTATAAAAATTACAAATTTAGAAAAGGAAGAATAATTTTACATGCATAGAAGGTGTACATGTTATCGTGGCTTGCATTTACTTACGTAATTTCTTGTTCTAATATTTTGCCACTTCTCTTCAACAGATACTTCAACGGTTATCTGTGGGGTCCCTTATACCTAGACTAGACTTCTAGTCTCAAACACTTCTACTTGCATTATGCTCATAAAACATGTGAAGAACAGATATAAATAAAAATTATTTATTTAAAGAGCGTATTCTGAATTAAATTTAAGGATTTATCACAAAGGTTTTGGTGAATAATCGTGATGATAAATAAATTACTTAATTTATCCGTGACATCAAATATTCATAAGCTATGACTCAGTTAATACTTTTTCTTGATATTTCCGAATTTTATTTCTTGTTTCTTGTTCGTTCCTTTAATCACCAGGGAAAGGTGGGATTTTCATAAAACCTCTCAATTTTCTTCGGATTTTTGTGAACTTCATAATTTATTTCTCTCCCCCTCTTAAAGACGTTTCTTAAGGATCACCTCCATTTATTTTTTAGTTTATCTTTTCTTCTCTTTCCTTGAGAGTTCCAGTCTAATTATTGTCTACTAAGATTATTCGGTTTCTTCACGAATTTTGTTTACAACGTTTTAATTTTCAAATTTAGTGTTGAATTAGCTTTTTATAGGAAATGCATTCCTTTTTTAAATTAAATCTTTTTATAAAAAGCCCTTCAAGTATAATAAAATTTTTTATATCACGGTTATATTACATATAAAATTATATTATGTTACAATTATCTAACACAATTCCTTAAAATACCCATGTTAAAATAACCTTAAAATACTCATAAAATATTCGTAAAAATAAAAGAGGGGAACATCGGGAACTCATCAAAATGCAGACAAATGAGTGGGATGTAGAGTAAGGTTTTTAACTATTGATTACTGCCCAAAGTAAGAACAAATATTGGATGTGAAAGCATAAATTACAAGAGTACGCAATCGTGGAATTAATTGTCCAAAATTTGGAATAACCTGAAATTATTTAAAAATAAATTATAGAAAAAGTTAACAGGTAATAATAAGTGATATTGTTAAATATAAATAAGTTCTATTATTATTTGATATGTGCCAGTGACGGATTACGGGCGTGCAACCCTTGCCGTCACACTGGGTGCCAAGCCAAGGGTGGCGCCAAAATGACCTAACGCCCCCAAAGTGCAAAAACATTTTATAAAAATTTGTCTTATTAAATTATTAAAACTTTGTGTTTTAAACTATATTCAATTTTTTAATAAATTCATTATTCCCAATCCTTGTCTAAATTATTCTTTACTACAATGCGTTTAATATAGTTTGTAAGAAAGTGGAAAAGCCATTTTCCAACAAAACCACAGCAGAACACTGCAAATAAGAAATTGGAAAATAGAGCCTGCATCAAAATGGATGAACTAATTTGATTGTACAGTGGACATTCTAGATTATTGAAACTCGTGTAATGCTTTAATTTTTAAATAAAACAATTTGAGGTTTGAGTCCGTCTCTTGTTTTGAATATGGCACACTAGTCAATGAAAAGTTTACCTTTGGGCTATCTGCTGCCTTCTCCAACAAGTGCTGCCCCTAAACCTATATTTTGTGCACCTACTTAGAAGTCAACAAGATAAACATCTTTCCCAGGATTTGCTTACCTAACAAGGGAACCACTTTTGTGGAAGCTCGCACTTTGAGACAAGACTTATCACAAATGATAGTCCCTAAGTTCCTTATTAAGAATATGAAATCAGTTTTTTGTGAATAGCATATAAATGTTTTTTATTAATATTCAAAGTCCAAATATCGCACTTTTTAGGTGAAGTTTGATATTTTTTATTTGCACTGTATATAAAGATAATAATTTCTGAACTCGATTCGAATAAAGAAGGTGGTTGCATTTAAGGGATAAAATTATAAAATTACACGAAAGGTCATTCAGAGTATTTTAAAAAAATTTATAAAAACTAAGCTTTTTAATACCAATATTTGGCGCGTTTGGCTATGGTTTAGAAGAATTGGCGATACCGGTATGAAGTATAAATGTTTCATCAAAAAAAAATTTCAAACAAAATTGTTCTGAATAAAATCAAAATTGATGTAACACACCAAAACGAAATTATAAAAATTCATTCTTTACTGTATAACCAATGAAGTGCAGATCAATATCTATCTCCCTATGATGCAATATCTTGGTCTAAAGATAATTACACTCCTAATGAAACCATTTAATTCAAAAATATTGACGAAATATCTTTTCGCTTAATTGACACGATTTTCAGTGATAATGAGAATACAGGGGCGGCATAAGGGCCAGGCGAACCGGACGGCCGCCCGGGGCCCCGTTTGGATGGGGGAGCCAAACTGAAGTCAAGTTAAAATTTTTTTAATGGACCCAATAGTAAAAAATCTCTCTAAAAAGAGATACGTTTAAAGAATTTTTTAGAGACATTTTTAGAGAAATTCTTTCAGAGACTTTTGGCCACTTTTATAGGGTATATGGCTCACTGTGCATCTGTGAAAATCTCCTGTTTTCGCCGGAGGAGGTGGGGCGCCAAAAAAAAACAAAAAAACAACGGCAATCCATGCCAGGCCGTCCGGGTTCAAAATCAACCTAGAACCGCCCCTGTGAATGTAATTTGCATACTTTTTTTAAAGTGCAGCCATTCATTGTGAATCACAATTATACTTTGAGCACTTGTAAAAATACTTCCGGATTTTAATATTTTGAGACATTTTTATAATTTTCTCATATTCAAAGACTTTGATTGATTTACAATATTCAAATTTTCCGCGTCAAATTTTTACAAGAGCCAGGTCGACTCCGTAAAAAATTCAATATGGTGCAATGCTTGTCTACTTTTTAAAACAAACTGTTTGCATATAAAATTTTGAAATGCCAGCTTCATTAAAACATTTTTCTTTATTAAAAAATTACGTAAAATATTTTGATGTTACGGCCATAAATTTAAAATACTTTTCCCTTTTATTATTCCATTTTAATTCCTTAAAATAGTGTCAATGAAAGTTGTATTACGAGCGTAATTGAATAATAAATGCTTCATGCCGATATCGCCAATTCTTCTAAACCATAGCCAAACGCGCCAAATATCGTTATAAAAAGCTTACTTTTTATATAATTTTTTAAAATACTTTGACCGATATTTCGTGTAATTTTATAATTTTATCCGTTAAATACAATTACCCTCTTCATTCAAATTGAGTTCAAAAGTTATTATCTTCATATACAGTGCGAATAAAAAATATCACACTTTACTTAAAAAGTGTGATTTTTGAACTTTGAATATTAATAAAAAAATTTATATGCTATTCACAAAAAACTGATTTCATGTTCTGAATAAGGAACTTACGGACTATCATTTGTATTATGTATTTATCCCAAAGTGCGAGCGTCCGTAAACATGGTTCCCTTGTGAGTATATAAAAATATTTGTTAAGTATTCGAAAAAAAGGAAGAGAAATTTATTAATAGTATTAATATTGATAATTAAATTTATTACTGCATGTAAGTTTAGAAGTATTTCTGAATTAGTTCATTTCTTATTAAGAGTGTTTCCGAAAAAAAATGGCATTAATTTGCCACTGGTAATTAATTCGCCGAGCAGCAGCTTAATGAAAATGTTTTTTCGTTCTAAATGGGAGCAAATTAAATAGGCAATACTAGAAAAATCTAGTTAAGTGTGAAATTCCAATTCACCACTTCGTTTAAAGTGCGGAATAAGCTATTTGTGTAAGTGCAATTGTGCCAATTTGGTGAAACATTCTTTCTTCTTCTTCTTCACAAAAAGCATCGTTTAATTCGTTTCTCGACCACTGTCCATAACTTATAAGGAAAAAATTCATGAAACTTTTTGACAAAAAACGGCTTTTTCTGTTCTATTTTTTTAATGTCGTTAGGATGTCTTTGAGACGCTGAAATAAGTCCTCATTTGCGACAAGGACAAGATCGGCGAACAGGAATTTTTAATCAACCGCCTGTAACCTCCGCTGTAATCCGCCTCCTCATCATGATGGGTGGCTTTCCCGACGAGAGAAACTCTGAATTGTAAATTTAACTTCGTTCCCAGCGAACATACTAATCAATATTAATGAAAAGTTTCTATTAAGACGTGGGCTAGATGTCGCTTTTAATGATTAGGATAATGAAAGTACGAGCAAAACTATTAATTAAGGTTTGCTGGCAACATTTAGATTTGTTCTTGCTGCTCGTTTTGCCGCCATTTTTTTCTCTCCAGTGCAGTGTTGCCGATTTATTAGAAGCCTATTAGTAAAGCTTATGGTTAATTTCGCATTACTTGTGTTTCAGCGTTTTTCTTTCTTTTTTTTCTGCCAGTTTTTCCTCTTTTTAGGGACTTCTAAATGATTTTTCCCCCCAAGTAGAACTCCCTTTTAATTAAAAGTGGCATTCTTGTAAATCAACCCTCCACCCAGGGAGCGGGAAAGTGGGTGTAGGGAAGTTTACCTCTTTTTTTTCCCTTTAAATTCCAAAACAGCATATACGAAACCAGTTTAATTCCAGACGCCGTTTATTTCGGATTCACTCGCGATCTGTATTTTTTTCGGAAAATAGTTTGAGAACAGAAATAAGAGATTCCAATTATTTTCGATACGACTAATTGAAGACAGAGGAACGGGAGAAGAGGCGTATCACCCTCCAAAAATACCCGCCTCCCCCCTACTTCTTAATAAATACGCTGAAGATTGGTTTTTGATAGTTTGTGTTTGAGCCTAAGCTTCAAATTACGCATGAAACTTCAAGAACGCTTCACTTTTCGAGCAGAGATAGAACCAAATTCTGAAATTTGCAATTCAACTTTTAATCGCCTTCGTAATCGTAGATGTAAACGAAAAACTTTTTTATTTCGTTTTCCGGAGGAATAATTTTTTTTTTCTTTTTTTTTCTTTTTTTTTATGTATCCGTTTATTGCCGACTTTTCCGGAATTTTAAAGTTTGGGAAATTTGAAACTCGGTGTATCCGACGATTGGATTCCTTTGGGTGTATACATCGCGGGATATTTCATCACATGGAAAGATATGACCTATCTGTACATCACCGACTCTTGATGAAAAAGTAGACGACAAGATGAAAATTGAAAATATATATCTTTCAAGAGCTTAAAAAAATTCAGTTAAGTTTTTTTTTGTAAAATTTAAAAAAAATGCAATTTAAAAACTCATATTTTTCTGGAAATCATTTTCTTTGTAATAATTTATTACTTTCTGCAAAAAAATAGATAGGTGCTCTTCTGTGTTATATGAATTTTATCCTCTGTCTGCATACTTGATTCTCCATCTCATAGCAATACTTATGACGTCTTACTTCTCAAGTTATGTATCAAAAATTTTGTACGTTGAGTTGAATAAAATTATTATTATTATTATTATTATTGTGTTATCTTATATCGCAATACTTGTTTTATGTCATAATATACATATTTTATACTGTATGGAGCTTTTATTTTATATATACTAGTAAAAATACTAGTAAATACTAGTAAATCTATGTATTACATTTATCATCTATTCATATATCGAAATCCTCGTTAGCAAAAAAGGGATAGCGTGATGCTCAATGAAAATTGCATAAGGTCATAGGTAAGTATTTGCTCTTTTCATTTTTTATAGATATTTAAAGCTACATCAATTATAAATTTGAATCGATTTTTCTTCAAAAAAATAATATAGTTAAGCGAGCCAGTACTTTTCAAATAACTATTTACTCTCCTCACTAAATATTACTAAAGTTAAGAAACATAGTATTTTAATCGCACAATTAACTTTGACAAGTAACAGTAACATTTGATAAAGTGACTGAAAAAATCTAAAATAAAAATTTCATTTACATTCCATAAAAAAAAACATTATGAATTTGTATTCAGTATAAAAAAAATCTTTAAAATTTTTAAAGTTCAATTTAAAAAAACTATGTCATTATTTTTTCCCACCCACCTTCCAGCTCTCAATTTATAATATGAGGGGGGGAATCACTTCAATAACTAAAGCTATTATCTTCATATTCGACCATTATTTGTCCATTTGTGAATGAATGTGTATCTAAAGTTCAACATTTACCAATTTTAGGTAATTCCTTCCCGCATTTACAACTTGTTTTATTTGTTTGGATTTTTTATGGCGCAAGAGCATCTGGGATATACTGCGTCATACATGGTAAAAATAACCTGTTTTCTAATTTCATTTATCACATATTGTTTGAAACAGACTCCAGTCTCCTGTTGTCACTTGTGACTCAATCGAAAATTTTTTAGATTGACGGAGTGAAAGTGTATAACACTGCACATACATTAGCATTACAAACAGAAGTTAAATCAGCTGCTGTTAGATTGTACTTTTAATAACTGCACATTTTCAGTAAGAAACTGTGTGTAAAAAAAATAATCAATTTCGGTACTGATAGATACACCATTAATGAAAGAACTAATGTTACATGATAAGGTACATTACAACGGAGAAAAATGCGTTTGTTCTTGTCTTCATTCGTCTAGTTGGTCAAGATACCGCGGGCTAAACGGAGGGACCCTGGTTCGAATCCAGGATGGGGAAAGCGTCTCTTTTTCTCCAAAATTACATAAGCTCTAGTTTGAGCTGTAATTAAAACGTGGGTGGCAAAAATTATAGTATAATAAATTCCCCCACGAAAACTCACAAAATTCTCGCCCCGGAGGCTTTTCTGTGTTGACCATATTTGGCAATTGTGTTATCCCTGTGAAGGGTAATAATATCTTACATCCTCATATACGGAGAAAAATGCGTTTGTTCTTGTCCTCATTCGTCTAGTAGGTCAAGACACCCCGGGCTAAACGGAGGGACCCTGGTTCGAGTCCAGGATGAGGACGGCGCCTCTTTTTCTCCAAAAGCTCTAATTTGAGCTACTTAAACGTAGGTGGCAGAAATTATTGTATAATACATTACAACGTTACCAGACAAGTTACATAACAACCTTACATAACAATGTTACATAACAATGTTACATAACAAGGTGCATAACAATGCTATATAACCAGGAGTATTTCGACCTTATCTTGTCATAACGACAAGTGAAAAAATGGTTGAAATCCTCATTATGACGTACAGGACACTTCAGAAAATTTTGATGGCATCTTGAAATCTTCACTGATTAAGGATCGGTGAAGTAGCTATGAGATAATTTTTATTAGCAAAACTGAATTTTTTATTATTAAGGTAACAGTTTTTTCATATTAGCCGATGATGTGGCAACAGAATGAATTAGTGAATGAGTGATTTTTTTTATTATTTAATAGAATCCATTGAAGCATTTAGGAAATTATTAGACTGGATTTATCTATGAGTCTTAATTAATTATTTTAATGTTTATCTCAAAAGCAGTAAATAGTAAGTTTACGACTAAATTTCGTCGGAATACACTCAAGCTTATGAAAATTGCAACATCAAGAACGAAGTGTTCGATTTGACCGAAATTTACTGCAAATGCAAACCAGAAAATGAGATGCCTTACCAGAAATTCAGCGTGAAGGCACATGCCTGGACTCAACAGTGCCCTCTGAACCGTTGTACAAGGAGTATAAATAGAGGGGTGTGGAAGAGCCAAACAAGTATTGTATCTTTGTCAGAGAGCTGCAAACTGTCATATTGGAGTCACTATGCACCATCACTGTCAGACAATGCCATACAAACAAACTACTGAGTTCGAATGGAGACGCATCGTTGACTTTTGACTTTAAGGAAGGAGAATTTTCGAACAAGAATATTTTTGCTCGTACGAGATATAATGCCACGATAGCAATGCGAGTAGCAAAGCAATAAACGAAAGAACAATGAGTAAAAAATCTGGAACTGAGCTACGAAACGTAACTAAAAGGCGAGATCATAGGCATCTCATCTTCATGGCAGTAACGAACTCTACAACCTAGAGACAATCTAGAGTGTTAGCATAGCACTGGAGCACTGCTACAAGTATAGCATTATCTGCTTCTACGGTTCGAAGGAGTCTGTTGTGCAAAAGATTAGGTGAACGCATTCCTTTCTGGAGGATACTTTTGACTATAAACCATCAACGCCTCCGGTTAGAATGGGTGGTTGAGTATAGACAATGGCATGCAGATTGGCACCAGATCGTGTTTTCGGGAGAGTCCTGCAACAATCTGAACTAAAATGATGGCCTCTTTCGCATTAGATGGCGTTGTAGTGATCGCCATCTTCTAACATGCGTTTTAGATCACCATACTGCATAAATGTCCAGTGCGGTAGTATGGAGTGTTATTGGCTATCATAGACACTCCCGGCTGTTACGAATTGAGGGTGCTCTCTACGACAACCACTACATCAGGGAAGTTGTTTTAAAGCCTAAGTTGTACCCTTTCTTCAATACACTCCTGGCACTATATTCCAACATGACAATACCCGATCGCATGTTGCCTGGAATGCCCAAGATTTCTTCACAGCACAGGAAATACCACTTCTTCTTCTTTAGCCTGCCTGTTCACTAGACATGTCACCGATTCAACATGTGTCGAATATCATCACTTGTCAACTGGGCCATTACTGTTCTCCAGCAGTCACTAGTAATGAACTAAGGACTTGGATCGAATAAGCCTGGTAGGCAATATACAAAGAATACATCCAAACCCTATTTAATTCGATACCCGGACCTTTAAAGGCTCTAATTGCTGCTCGGGAAGACTTAACTAAAATACTGATTTTCTTTCCTTATTTTAGTTGTATTTATCTGTAAAGTTAATCATGTTTTCGTAACACCTTTCGCTATATCTGTAATGTAAAATTTCATCCCATTCTGTCTGTTCACTCTTTCCTGGTGTTGCAATTTTCGTAAACATGGGTGTATAATAAAAATATAACAAATTTATGCTGCAACTAAGGTGTGTTGTTTAAAAAAAAATTCCTGAAGATGGTGGCATTTTTTTCCTATCAAAGTAATTGCAAAGAAGTCGTTACAGTTCATATTAAACTACGTTTTCTTGCATTTCCATTATTAAATAATTTATTACGCAGTACATCCTCACCTTCTCATATATCTTAGTTCAGACTGGAACTTCCCTTTGACTCGTAATTGTCTAAAATAAACAGAGAAAGAAAATAAAAATAAAAAGAGGTAACAATTTCTCAAGCTTAACTTGAATCAGCCAGAAGTGAACCGGATTTTAGTTAAATTGTCTAATCGTCAAATTCCTGGAACCATTCATGCGCAGACTTTTTTCTAATTTTTCCATTTGTCAGATGTAAAATTTTTCTTAATTAAATGAAGAAGGCTGTGGAGCTATTTACCAAAAGGATCAATTCACTGATTAAGATTAATCTCTCCCAACCACATCTATTTAATTATGAAGACAATCTCTGATAAACTCAAATACGACAAGAAAACCATGCATAGCTGATCTCGTTCGGTTAATGCTCAAATCATTGGAATCTGAATTCAAAGTTTAGATGCTCGACTCCTGTTTTTGGCAAAATCGGA
This sequence comes from Dysdera silvatica, assembly GCA_006491805.2. NCBI lineage: Eukaryota > Metazoa > Arthropoda > Arachnida > Araneae > Dysderidae > Dysdera > Dysdera silvatica. The sequence continues at coordinate 170,713,847 of QLNU02015003.1, forward strand.
AATGTAGAATGTTGTACAGTAAAAGCCTCTGTATAACGATCACCCGTAGGACCCTATAAAACAACCGTTCTTCGGCAGTGGCTGTTAATTTGTAGTTCAACATTAAAAAAATAAATAAAAATAAAATTAGCAATAAAGTCACAGAAAGTTATTTTAATGTCCCAATCCTCCATGGGTCCACATCCTCCAAACAACCACGGGCGACCGTTATTCAGACGTTCTACAGTAGTTTTTATTCTTATTATACCTCTTATATAGGTTATTATTTAAACTTTTTATAGTATATATTCCAATATTTATGTTTTTTAATAAATATACACATACAGTCTCTTTAAAATAAATTTACAATTTTTCTGGTAAACTTGAAAATAATCTTATTATATGCTCAAAAGTTCCCTCCCTCTTCCGTAATTATCTTTGCCATTATGAATTTTTTTTTTTTGCAAAAATGTTCATTTTACTCATTCATTTCAAATGATTGAAAAAATAATGAACCGGCATGTTTCTTTAATCGAAAGCGAGATTATTTTAAATTACCCTAATTTACATAATTTCATTCCTAATAATACTTAAATAAATTTAAGCTTTCAAAACGTTCTATCGATTGCTAAAGGTTTTTTTTTTTGTATTTAAATGGCTCATTTGTATATTAAAGTAGACCCTAATAACTTTAAACCAAAAACATGCAATTCGATATCATGAAGGTTTTGCTCATTGGTGATACACAACAAAAATGCCATTTAGTATAAAGATTAACACGAACCATGAGCTTTCGACGACACACACAACAGCCAATAAATATTCAAAAATTGTGAAAGATAATCTATTCAAAAACCTAATGAGGTTCTCTGCTATACTTTTTAAAATAATAACACAACGAAAAGTTAAATATATATACAGTAGAACCTGCCTGAAGTGACCACCTTTGGGACTGGACTGCAATGGTCACCAAAGACAGCTGGTGTACATGACAGATTTTGGTACAGACATGACTAAGTTCCTACCAGCTCTCGCCTATAAAAAGCGATCACTTTATTCAAGCGGTCAATTTATAAAGGTGATCACTTTACCAAGCAGCAATCCAATGATCACTGGTTCGACTCAAGTGTAAGCGCGTGGTTACGTCAGGGGCGGAAACCTATTAATTTTATTGTGCCAAAATAATACTGCAACAGTATTCTGATTGCCAGCCTTTACCTACCAAATTTGTTGGTTTAAAGAAAATCATTGTATAGTACTAATAATATAAATCAAGTCGATTTTTAACTTTAACAGTAATATTCGGAATTTTATTTTCTTTATGTCATTCCACTTGCTATTGAAAACTAGCCGGCGTGTCGTAGGTGGCAGACCCTTGGTTTATGTTTTTCTTTAGCTGCTATAAACCAAAAAGGAAGGAACTACAAATGTACAGCTTCTAGTTTATACCTCAACTATGGGGTAAAATACCATATTATTAATTTCACTGCAGTGTCATCAATTGTTTAAGGAATGTCCATCACCCCTTAGGTAAATGAATGAACTTTCCTTTTTGGATGTACTTTTGTTTTGTTTAGTAAGCTCTATATCACTTAACAGTGTAATGGAAACAATAATACTTAAACATCCTTTCGCTCTTTATCTTTGAAAAGAATTTCTCAGATTTCTCTCCTTTAACAAACTGATCTGTGTTCTACGTCTGGGAACGTTCAAGTATTACGTAAGCAATATTTTGGCCATTTCAACCCCCAAATAAGCAAAAATTAACATTGGCTAACATAGGAAAATAAGACCAACTGCGCCCCCTCCTCCACCAAGGTGCGTACTTGAACCCTCCCTTTTTGATTCCGTAAAAGTCAGAGTCTTGGATCTCTTAAAAAACTATAGGTCTTTTTTCAGCATAATTTAGTAAACCTTGCGCCATAGAACAGAAGAAAACAATCGGATTTCAACGATACTGCATTAAAGAGAATTGCTGCCCAAACCCTAAAATTAGTGTTGTGTGGATTTTTGTGCTTTTTAGCTGATAGCCCTTTAACTTAATGCGAAAGAAATGCCAAATAAGTGATGGGAGAGGGAAGACAGGAAAAGACACGAGAAGCAAGCAAGGGAAGAAAAAATATCGCACGGTTTGCTTCCATATCATTAAACAGGAAGGTTTTGGGGGTTTACATTCTCCAACTTTTCTCTCCTTTTCGCATTTGCATGATCGCATCGCTTAATGAGTCGGGTTCGGTTCCTGGAAGTAATAGAGTGCCACAGAATAAGGCCGACCCATCGCGTTCGCCAAGATCGAAATCTGGTATCAAGGGGAGGGTGCAGGCTAGGGGATTACCATCGTCTAATGTAGCGTTGGTAATGTGTGATAGATGCCTAAATAGAGTGGAAAGAAGTCCCCATAATTATCTCGACATCTGGGGGTCCTCTACATCCAAGCGATGATGGTTTTCCAACTTCCGGAATCAAAAAAGGACACTCCTGAAGTAGGTATCGAAGATCTATGGCTGATTAGGAAGGTCCACTAATTAGAATTTTATCACTCGAACCTTGGTGAACGGCTGCTTGGTTAATCCGGCACTTTACCGAACCTCGTAAGCGTGCGTATTTGCGATCCCGGACAAACTCCAGAAACTGGACCTTGTGCCAAAAGTAATCTGATCCAGGCATTAATTACAAGCCCGCTGGTTATTTTGCGCTTTAACTTGTCCTGAGTGGAATAAAATCAATTCCATTTTTTTCCTATTTTAAAACAGTCGAGCGTGCCAGAATAATTTAAAATTTAATGTGAAAAAATATTATATTTTTAAGAATTTAAGGAGCAATACACAGTTATACTCTTAATTCGACGTCACTCGCAAAGTATCTGACTGATGTTATGTAAATATTTTATTCCCTCGACCTTTTCCATTAAGTAGGGTCGCACAGCTGAAAGGTTGGTGCTTTTCGCAACCCTTCACATTACTTCGTCACGTTTATTTATTTGTTAAGTATTTCACGTTTATTTAATTATTAAGCATTTCACGTTTAATTAATTAATTAATTTCTCATTTGCGTTTACAACTGTACTGCAATGAGGCGAAATCGTCTGACATGGAACTATCGCAGGTATCTTCCCCAGATCGGTTTGAGATTGGTCAGTCGATAGCTAATACGATGGTAAAATATATACAAAAACAAAATCTGCCCCAATGGACCCCCAAGCAGATGTAACAGCCATTGAAATTTGGCGAAATATTGGATTTTTCGCCACATTTGGCGAATTTTTATGAAATTTTATAAAATATCCATTATTTTGCCAAAATTACCAATACTTGCGGTTGTGAAATACCATATCTAAAAAAATAATGAAAAAGGAAGAAAGAATTTCATTTAATTTATTTAATTTATTTTTAATTTTCACCTTATTTTGTGGTTGACGTGATGTTTCATGGAAGAAAAACAATGGTTAGTATATCAAACATTGCTTTTTTGACGTAATACAAAAGAAATATGGCGAAGCCAATAGCTTTGTGAATTATTCAGAAATTCATATTGGGAATGAAATAATTTCCATTGCCGAAACATTTGTGCAAAGTCCAAATTTTGAGAATTTACTTGCGATATTGACAATGAGAGAAATGTAGAAATTACTGAAAACATTAGTAAAGGCGATGAAATGAATTTTTCCCCTGATGATAGTATATGGCATGATTTATCGTCCTAGTCGTTTGCCCAAATGAAACAAGTCGTTGATTTTAAGTGAACAGCATCAGACAAAAGAAGATGGGTGCATACAATTCAACATTGTTTTCGTAACCCCAGTCTTAAATATAGACAAATTTATAAGATGAAAAAATACGTCACTAATATCGGAAATAAGATTGAAAAATTGCATTCGAAAAGGAAGCACATTTCAAAAAATTCCAAAATAGCGAGACAGAATGTTTTACCCGTGCATGCTATTTATCTTTAAACTTGGGTACACAAATATAGTACAGAAATTAATGATGAAAATTTCAAAGCACCTCCCACTTTTATAGCTTGTTTCAGCAAAAAATGTAATATTTCTAGTAGAAAAATAACAAAATTTGTCACAAAAAAAAAGGTACAAAATTCAGAATATTTGGAAAAACAAGCTACCGAGTTTGTTCTCTATGTATGCGATATAATGAAAAGCTGTTTACAGAATCAGATTTGGAATACGGATCAAAACAATTTCAGCAAAGAAATTACATCAATGCGAACCCTTTCTTTCAAAACAGACAAACAGGTTCAGGGGGATCATTCAATCGGAAAATGCCGTCTTACATTCCTTTCTAATACAACCAATAATTTCTATGGATGGGTATTGTTGTCAAAATTTGTTCTCATACATCAAGAGCCAAAGGGTACTTTCGGCCTTCGCGTTTGTGCTACTTTGTTTAATCCTCCAAATATCGTTATCACGCGCACAAAAAGTGGGAAATCTTCAAAACATATACGTAATTTTTCTTTGTTTATTAGACAACGTTATTAAGTCCACTTTAACAGTAAGTGACAAAGTGTAAGATATTATTACCCTCCGCAGGGATAACACAATTGCCAAATATGGTCAACACAGAAAAGCCTCCGGGGCGAGATTTTTGTGAGTTTTTCGTGGGGGAATTTATTATACAATAATTTTTGCCACCCACGTATATTTAGCTCAAACTAGAGCTTTTTCGTTTTTGGAGAAAAAGAGGCGCCGTCCTCATCCTGGATATTTTTCTCCAAAAACATAAAAGTTCTAGTTTGAACTAAATATACGTGGGTGGCAAAAAAAAAAAATCATTGTATAAGTAACAAAGTGTTAGTATTATTGGACTTTTGAAGTGGTCAAAAAGGTGAACATATTAAGGGAGCATTTTGTATTGGGGAACCCTCTTGCCAGTTCCCACATATTCCACCAAGCACAATTTCCTTAGTTCAACCTTGTGATGTTTTCTTTCCGACAATGAAAACATTTTGCAAACAAATAAGCAACTTCATTATACTTCACTTATAAATAAAATTAACATCCACGAGTGAACCAATATCACAAAATTACATTGTTTAATTCATAACTAATTGTCCACTTCTGCATTTAATAATATGGCAAAATATGTCTGGTGAAAACGCCTTAATCACTTTCAAAAGAGGAAGCTTTTAAAAAATGTTAAAAAAAAGTGCTTCACTTTTCAACAAAATCAATCACGTGATACAGAAAATTGCATAACGAGTTCATTTATTTGTTGTAGTCATTTCTCAAACTTTATAGGTTTTCTAATTTTTTTATTGATTTTCACTCTCATTTTTAGTTTTTTGTAATAAAGCAAAGTAAGCTTATACTTCTTATAAATCAAAAATCTAATATTATGTTTTATACCAGAAGGTATTCAATCTTTATTTATCGTCAATACACAACTTTGGGTTAACCTCTTGTACATTTTTTATCATGTGGGCTATTAGTACTGAGTAGCTCGAGGTCATCACAAGTTAATACATTATTTTATATAGTTCATTCTTATATTTAATATAGTTAATTGTCATGTTGTGCATAGTTATCAGAACTATTAAGTTCGCCATTAGGTGATATGAAATTATAACTGACACAAATGATTTAAATTTTTGTACAAATTTTCATACCCTTATTTTTAACACTGGAATGCTTTTTCCGTAAACATAGTAAGCGAATATTTTTCAACAGCTCTTTAATAGAATAATCTATTAGATATAATGTATGTATCCATTTTATATAAATCGAACACTACGCAGATTAAATCAAACAACAATGTCAATCAATCAACGTTTATTGGCGTAGTGATACCAACGCCGATGGTATGGCGTGATTAGATGGTGAAACGTTCGAAAGAAAATAAATATTTCTGCCTTCGGTGGGACCTGAACCCCCGACCTTCCACTTGCCGGGCTAAGGGGGTAGATCCTCCGCCCGGCAAGTGGAAGGTCGTGGGTTCAGGTCCCACCGAAGGCAGAAATATTTATTTTCTTTCGAACGTTTCACCATCTAATCACGCCATACCATCGGCGTTGGTATCACTACGCCAATAAACGTTGATTGATTGACATTGTTGTTTGAGATATAATGTTTTCGTAACCAAAAGTACTGATGATTTCAGCAAAACAATGAATATTTTATCAAATTTCGTGAAAAATCGCCAAATGTTTCAAAAAATCCATTTTTTCGCCCAATTTCAATGGCTTCGTCCTCTATTTGGGGAGTAGATTGGGGCAAATTTTATTTTGTTATATGTTTTACCACCGTACTAGCTATCTACTGACCAAATATCAAACCGATCCGGAGGAGATACCCGGAGTAGTTTCCCTTGTGAGAGATTCAGCGCGGGTAATCGCGTAACATCGTTGTATTACAACATGGTCGCATAGATATATTTTTCAAGCGCTTTGATATTTATTATTGTATATATTAGAAATGATATTTTCATTTTAAGTCAAAGAAAAAAGCTATACTTTAAACCGTCCTTAAGATGTAAAATATTTTATTTAAAATTATACTTAATAATACTAGAACACCAGATTTCCTTTGCCATATAAAAGCCATTTATTCGTTCCGCCTTTTGAGGTCATTTTATTTTAAAAAAAGTGTAATATACATATATACAAAATATACTAATTCGTTCTACAAAAATAAATTTATGTGTTCGAAAATATTAAAGCTTTATAATAGCAATTTTAGACATTCAATTGTAAAAATATCTAAAAATTTTACGTATCGCATTACGAATTGTCATGCTCCTAACCCCATCGCTTTATTTAAATTGTTTTTGCTCGAGTTTAAGCCGAGGGCATTTTGAAAAAATACGTTGAATAAAATACAACAGCTTCGCTCATACCTGTACTAGGCTCCGACCCCATTTGTAAAATAAATTTCGGGTTAGTTATAATTAAAGTTTCCTTATTCAAAGCGCGGGCTCCCTATGTAGCAACACCTTCTTGATTTGAGAATAGACACATTCGAAAGAATTGCCGTTCGCCCGAACTCCACTATGACCTCCTAGATCCTGCTGATGGGTAGGTTCCTTCTGTTTACAATTAGACCTATCGACTGACATACGAATGCCCGTCGGAACCTTAACCTTATAACTACTGTACTTCCGTTCCAGGAGCTAAATAATTAAATGCTTTGATGAGTATAAAGGAAGGCTAGTAATATAACAGCATTTATCTAAATTATTTAACAGTCCAAAACTAAAATTTTCCCCTGTGTAAGCCCCCCGAAACCGCCCTCCATAATAACATCCTGGATCCGCCCTTGTTGGGAGGGGATTGGGAAAGATGGCCGCCGAAGACGGCTCTGTTTTCCCAGAATCCCTGTTCATTACGTTATAGTATTCACTTAAAGCAGCGAATGCCTGTTGCTGTGGTAGTGTCCTCCTTATATCCCATAATTTTGAACATGCCCTAGTGCATAGGTTAATCGTCCAAGGTGCAGTAAGCTTAGATAAACTTACGACTTCCAAACCTATTCAGAACGTCCTGTATCTAATAAGAAGAATGCCACTAACCTTTGTACATGTACTGTGTAAGGAATGGAAAGAAGGATTCTGTAAAAAAAATAATTAGTTTCGAAATTCATCGATAGAGGGGGAAAAAAGCTGTGCTGTGAAAGAGAACTATACGGAAATAATAAGTCACTAAGAAAAATTTTGAATAAAGTTTTCAATTGCGTTCAGAATGCAATTTCTGCCCAAAAACAACACTCACTGCAATCATATCGAAGCTAAATTTGAGTCTGCGATATTTTCGGATATTGCGAATGAATGAATGAATGAGTGAGTTTGAATTCGTGAAATCATTTCTTGTGATAGTTCATTTAAATTTCTTCCCGTTTTTGAAAAATCAAAAATAAATATTGAAAATTTTATATTAAATTCTTCGTAGTTCTTTAGTTTTTGGTGATTTTTCCTTGTATTTTCTGTTATAAAACATCAGAGTTTATGCTATCGTTAGATTTCGAAATCCAATTTTTTCGTATAATTCTTCTCTCCCCGCCTCCATTCCGCGAGTAGTAGTATTCATTTTAAAATGCATATACAAGCTTCATAACATGTTTATACTATCATATATATTGTGTATAATAGAGCCAGACACACGCACCTAAAAAATATGTACATGTAAAATGAAGGAACAGTACACATATTCAGTATTGAGCCATAGCGAAAAACGCCAAATTAGCGGAACAAGCACAGGGAGTAATGAGCAGCGACAGAATTGAAAACCGTCGGATTACCCGATAACCGAAAAAAGCAACATCATTGCACAGATTTTTTTCATTAGCAACATCAACACAGCGTTATTGGAAATATATATGCCAACGTTTATCCTGAAGTCTCATTTTTTTTTTTTAAATTGGCTGTTTCTTTTTTACATTTCCCTTCAATAGAAAAAAATGCGCTAACGATCCGAGGCGCTAAAGAAATATTCCCGAAATATTAAAAGCTTGACAATAAAAATGGGTGTTTGAAATCGGCAAAAAAGTTAAACAGTAAAAAAAAGTGCCTAAATTATCGCATCTTTCTCCCGATTTTGTGAAAAGTGAGAAACAGGAAAAATAGTGTCGAACGAATCATTTTCCCACTTTGCTGGCGATTCAAAGCGTTATCGCGTCCCCAAAATAACCCTTACCGCGATAACCCCAAATGCCATATTTTGCAATTAGACCATCCTGGTTGCAATGTCTTTGGCCATTAATCGAAGCAATATTCATATCATTCTGGTGTGCTTTTAAAACCAACATCGAAACCGTATAATGGCCTCCGAGGATCTGATGAAACGCAGTTTGGAGCAAAATTCGGAGAGCAATTCTCCAGTGTATCGTTTATGAGTGATACCCCGCCACAGACCTCGTGTTAAACTCACGGCATGGGCTTTAGGCTTTATGGAGTGATTGACGCCGGGGCCTAGATCTAAATTTTTCAACTGGGACTGCGAAAATTATCGAAGACCCTAATATGCGAGAATTTCCCGAGAACCAGGAATCAAAATCGCACAACGTTACGGAAGATTTAATTCGTGGATTAAACTGTAATTACAATAACTGTGTTCCGAGGCAGAAAGACGATTTCAGTCGAAACTTGTGGTGGAACTTCGGCAGAAAAATGCGTGGATTTGGTTGTAATTAATTCCTGATAAACGGCAACACTAATTTACAAAAAGAATTTGACAACTCGGACAAATTGCGATTATCGTCGTTTGTTTTGTTATTACTGGGAATTAAATATCTTTACGGTTGCTATGGAGTCACGCGTCAGGAATTTTTTAAGTTAAATATCTTTCTAAATCCATGAAAATTACTACAAATTGATTAAGATATATAAATAAAAATTAAAATATATATTATAATAAATAAAATTCTTTAGCGATTTGAACTTACGAGGTACTTGTTTTCCGATTTGAGAATCGAAGTGAAAAAAAAGAAGTGCTTAAAATTCCCTTAAAATTTAATAAATAAGGGACACGTTGTACAGTTCAGTATATTAAATTTTAATATACTGATTTCGTATATTAAATTTTAAAGCGCCTTTTATTGCGTAGTAGTGTTGTTTCCGTTGTCATGATACTAAAATGTCAATCAAATATGAACTATTTGCCCTATGGGTCCAGTATTAATGTATAGCAAAATAAAAAGTGTCGGCAATGATATAACCTAACAACAATGTAAGTAATGATTTTTCACCAAGTATAATGTTTATTGTTTTATAAGTAAATAAATAGGCCGGAATTAATTTCAGAAATTTAAGTTCTCATTAAAATAATCAAATTAATGAAAAAAGTTTGAAAATAGAAATATATGAAACAAAGAACTACAACATGTGAAGCAAAAACAGATCAACCTCACTCCTCTGTTATGACGAAAAGCGCCTCATAGTATATTATATTATAGGACATAGTTGAAATTTTAAGGCTATCAACTTCATTAACAAGGTTTACTGAAAAATTACTTACATACTTGAACTACACTTGGTAAAGACAACAAATAGGCTTTAGTCTCAATTCTTAAATGGAAAACCACATACCACCTTCGTTTCGTTAATGATTACTTCAAGATTCGTTATTTATTTGATAAGGAACTGTGTCTAACAAGATTTAAAGAATACCGATTACGGTTTGCAAACAGTTGCAACCGCATTTATTGAAATTACCAAATCAAACATATCCAACTTCATTTCCTTTTTTCTCCTACTAACTCTAGGTGGTAAAATAATTACGATACACTAATTTCTCTTAATAACGTCTATCTAACTAAAAAAACTATCCGTTTAACGACGATATTTAGCGTTCACAACAAAATCTTCATAGAATTATTTTATTTCCTATTAACGACTTCTTTCTGTTTACTGACTTCTGGCCATGATCTTCCCCCATTTCCTTTTGCCGAATGCAAGTGCAACAATTTTAACTCCGTGGACTATAAGGTTTCTTTTGTATGTAGTACAGATTAAGGAGATCAACAGCGTTTTTTGTTTAAGTTTAGTTTAAGTTTATGTTTAACTTGAGACGTTCCCTTTTGCAGCCATTCGATAACCAGTAAGTTGAGGTAAAAGTTACTAGAGAATGGAAAAATAAGTATGAAAGAACTGAACTAGCATTAGCTAAACAATTTCACAACTTCAGCTACCCAAGTTTCCTATAAGCAAATTTTACTCATTCTTACACTAAATAAGATTGATTTCCCCCAAGTATCAGAAACCACTATACATGCTGTCAAAATATAAGTGTTTTTATTTTCATATATCTATTAAATATTAATAACATATTTAAAACGATCATATATATAGTCTAATGTCCTATTTGTCAACGCCTTGCCTTTGTTTCATTCGAGGTAAGTGCTTCGAGTTAATTATAGGAATTTTATTGATTTCATGTTGATAATTTAGGAAAAAATTATTTTCGAGATATCGAAGGATTCGAGATAAAAAAAAAATCGGAATATGGAGGTTCTTCTGTATTTTATTCAATACGTCAAGACTAATTTAATAATAAAACTTTGAAAATTTACTAAATTTTAAAATCATATATGGCAAGCAACTGATAATATAAAATCTGATACATATAAAGTACGTAAAATAAAACTATATTTTAGGAAACGTACACTTATTTCTCATTGGAAAAGCAGGTTTCAATTTTCTTCCTTTTTTATCCCGACTTGTCACCTAAATCTTTAAATTTAAAACGCCATCGTACTCGATGTTATTCCTAGAAATTTATTTTACTTTTATTTTTTTATATACCATGGCAAGTGCAACAACCGTAGGGAAATTCCCTACACAAACTCTAAGGTCAAAAGCAAGGAAAGGAAATTTCCCCCTCTTTGGAACTCACGTTCGTGGCATCAACTGGGCGGGAACTAGCCAATAGAGATTCACGACTTATCACCCCCATTCACACATTACTTTCTTTCGCCTCCGCACTACACTGAAATCGAATCGGATCGCAAGGAACTCACTGACGGAATATCTTTATTCCGCAAATCTTCGAGGGGGAAAAAAATCACCGGATCGGGAAAATTTGGTATTCAGCGTATGAAGTTTTTCCCTTCAAAATAAAGAAGTTCGGACCCAATCCTTGGTTTCGACGACTAACTCGGGGTGTGCTAGGATAAACCTTGAATTTATACGCCTGGGTTTTCCCCTCTTTTCTCCTTTTTTTTTTACAATTGCTGTGCATTCGAATCTTTTTATTTTTCGCGGGCCTGTTCCCCGCCAAATTTCCGCCGTGTCAAATTTTGCGAGATTTTCATACGTGATTGTGCAGGAGTGCAAAATCTGGTTGGCGTTGCTTTACCTATATCTGCCAGATCAGCAACCCAGATCTGAATCAACAGTGAGCAGCAAATCCATAGCATCGCTGAATGTCAGTTTCGTACGAATTTAAGCAACCGTTGGGGTTGCTGTTTTAGAAATAGTTCAAACAAGATTTTGAATGTCAACATCTCGTTACCTTTCCAGACTGCAAACGTCTTTAACAAACAAACATTTTGGGACCAAATGAAGTTGAATGTATGTATTTTGGACCTTTAAAAAGAATGACTTCACTGGAGTTTTTCCGACGACAATCATTATAAAGCTGATGTTTTCCGTGTATCATTCATTTTACTACCTCAGCGCATATTAAAAGTTTTGCTCTGTCTTTCGAAATCTTCTGAAAAAGGTACGCAATGGCAAATTTAAAACACCAGTCAAATACAAAAACATACACTCCGAGTGCTTAATAAGTAAACAGAAAGTGGCCATGGTTATATTTATCTATCCCTCTCCATTTTGTTTATTTTTTACTTTGAAAATTAACGTCCGATTATATAAAAAATAGGATATATAATAATAAATCATAAATAAGATTATCTGATAGCTATGTAAAGTTTTATTTAGAGTACTACTTTAGAGTGCTTAAAGATTACTCTTCTAGAGTATGTTTTAAAAGTGCTATTACCGAGTATCTAAAGGCTGCTATTTTCGAGTGTCTAAAGGCTATTTTCGAGTATCTACTATTCTGAAGTATCTAAACAATATTCATTTAGAATAGCTGAAGTGTACTATTCTGATATTCCGAAGGATCTAAATAGTGCTCCTTTAGAATATCTAAAGAGTACTATTCTCAAAATATGTACCAAGCCCTGTTGCTCTGCTAAACTTTATAACAGATGTACCACCGAATTTTCAGGAATTGTCTCAGTTTTAGTTTATACACCAAAAACAATTACTTGAATATGTTCATAAGGGTAATGACTTAGTAAATAAGTTTATAATATTTATTACTTCTTACGCAGAACACCCAGTTTAAAAACGCCGGTTTATATAAATATAGCAAAAGTGTTTAAATATTCAAAGCCAGAAACTAGAAACTTGCAGGCCATGCGACTCTTTAAACTCTAATAACTGAGGCTCTTTTCTTCTACGCTCAACATTTCTTTTTAGCTCTCAAGAATTTCAACAACAAAAATCACATTTATTTGGACATAATTTAGTCTTTGTTATAAATATTTAATAATTTTTATTTAATATTTTTTAAAATTTTATTTAATGTAATGGCTAATGTTCTTCTTAATTTTATTTATTGTATTATTTAATGGTTTATTATAAAACAGCAGTTCCATAAACAACTACCTTAATTTTGACAGCTACGTTTATTTCAAATTTTTGCAAGAAATTTTAGAAATACTCTAATTTGAGAATTCATAGGAGTAGCTAATTAATTATAAACGTCAGCTATAAAAGAACTGCAAAATATTTCATACACACAAATAAACTAAAAAAATTTAAGCTTTCGTACACTATCGGAATTTTGCTTCCTAAGATTTTGAGGTGTGGGCTGGATTTGATATTTACGGTCAATACGATCGCCCCGAAATATAGTTTTTTCTGCTCACCTATAAATTTCTGAAAGGAATGATTTCTCTTGGAAAGGATCCACAAAATAAAAGTGATAAAAACTACATTTTATTGCATCAGTTTGATCCCATATTGCGTTATCCCAAACGTGTCTTTCATAAAAATTTATACATATTGTTAAAAGCATAAAAATTTACACTTTGGTACTTTTTTATTATTTCTACCATTTCACCTTCCTTCTTTCTTTTTATAAAAATATTATAACTTGAAGCAGAAGCACAGATTTGTTGAAATTGAAGAGTTCCTATTGATGGAAATTGAAGAACAGCAATTGGTTAAAATTTGAAACGGGGATAAGCTTAACGTGTTCCCCGTATGTATTTCCGAAACAGTGTTATTTTCAACAAAAACAATTTCAAATATTACTATTTAAAAAAAGGCACTTTCAAAATATTATTGCACAAAATAAGTATATTATCTTTTACCTTTCAGTTAAGGGCAAATACTTTTTCCTCGTGCCCTGTCTCCTCAGGACACCGATGATTTAGAGGAATAAAAATGTAAAATTTAAAATGCGTTATATGAACCAAAAAATAATAAAATATTTATAGATTTTAGTGGGTACAAAATTTTCGTGTAAAATCGTTAAATGTAGAAGTCGATTTTTTTTGAGTCAGTGTATATTTTATCTGTATACTAAATAAATCCGTTACGTACGTGTTTTTGCGTTTTTTAAATAAGTAATATTAATAAGCTACAGAAAAAATCATGCCCCTATAACAAATAACTATTTCTCAATGTTCAAAGACATTATAGTTATTATTATGGTTATTATTATATTAGTGCAAAAATTACACAGTGCAAAGGCAAAATATAACCATGCTGAGAGACAACCTACGATTTCCAAAGGACCAGAAACTTTATCACCTGAGAATCAACTTCCAGGATACGTATTGGTAAAAACAGGAACAAGTATTTAATATCAGCGGGATTTAAACGCGAGTTTTCTGAGCTGTAGGCAAATATTTAGCCTCTAGGCTACCGTAAGGTGGTAGTAAACGAAGAAACGCGCGGTAAAGAATTTAATAAAGGAAGTTAATGAAAATTACATGATGCCAGAAACACATTAGTCAGGAATTGCGTAATTTGATTTGAACATATTCGAAAATACAGCATCTCTAGCATAAATTATTTAATGGAAGCATCATCGTAAGCATAGTTCAAAATTACACGTGATACCACAAAATTTCTTGTTATATTGTTGCTCACAGGTAGGTCTGTTCAGAGAATTCTACAATGGGTGTGTTTTTGAAGAAAAGAGGAATGGTGGTGGTGGAAACAAAATTTTCCCTCATATGAGTTTTTATTTTACAACTATTAATATTTAATAAAGGGGTTACCCCCAAAAGGAAAAATTTTCCATGTGCATAGCCCTTCCCAAGAGAAAAGAAACAGCACTTTCTTCAAATGATTGCCTCCATAATATTAATTCATTTTCAAATGTATAAATAATGCACGTTTCTACTTCTCTTTCCTGCGTGTATATATACTTTTGTCACATGTTTATTTTCATTAAAAGTATTTTTTGTATATCAGTTTAATCATTTTCTTATAAAACCACATCTGCCTATACTTAATCCAAAAATTTGAGAAATGCGCAATCTTTAAACACTTGAAATTTCTTTAATAATGCTGTTTCGAAGAACGGGGTAAATTTTTGTGGCTCACTGCATATTTATAATAGTTCATTTTAAAATACTGTGCAAAATGTGGATGATTACTTCTAAATGCTATCAGTAGAATGAGATAAACATAATAGAAATAGGAGCAAAACTATTACTTATATTACATTTATGTAATTCTATATATAGGAGTGATGGTGCGAAAATGTAAAATGAAATAAAAGCTTTCATAAGAAATAATTTAAATCCTATGTAATATTCAAAAGAAAAAACATATTTTAGCGAAATTGTTTTAAGAGACAAATCAAAGGTCGTTAAAAATTTAAAAATGTTTAGTTTTCTAAAAGAAACATTACATTTTTTAAAATAAGTTTATGATGAACTTTTTATCTAAAGCTTAGCATTAAATTAAGCTGCAAGTCATCACATACAAATTCTTAAATTTCGGGTAGGACAATCAGACACAACAATAATCAAACCAATTGGCAATTTGAATCTATTTATTCTAGATAAACTTTAGTGCTACCACTTCAATATTGTTCATTCGTAGATAATATCCTCGTAAACAGAATCTATAATTAGAAAACAATAGACGACTTCAGGTAACAAATGGAGCAGTCTCACTAGCTGACCAACACCATTGCTGATAGAATTGTACAACAACTTTTAATTCTAAAGAATAATGTTAATTACTGAAGATATACTAATATTAAACTATGAAGTTAATCAAAACTCCTAACCTGGGCTGGTTGGTCCAAAACCAATTCTGGAACTACTATGAGGTTACTTTCAATCAACGGTCTCGTCATCCTAGTTATTAGAAACGCTTCACCAGAATTATCTGTAATTACACTTTACATTCTTCAAAGGATAGATTTACAAACTCTTATTGACCAACTACTCTATAACCTCTAAACTATTACACTTTGATTAGTACGTCAAAACAAAACTTAGATTACAATTAAATAAAACAGATAATACAAAATTCTATTTCAAATGTTCTTGCCGTGTATCTACCCACAACATTCGCACTGTCGCTATATTAAAACTACAACTAGACTTCCAGTCATCTAGTTTCAAATAAGAGTGAAAGTACTTATCGTTTCAAGCGTCAGGTCCTTGTTTCGCAACTCGTCGTCTCCGCGGCACAGAATCAGTTCTGATAGATGTATCCGTCGAATCGGCACAAACGGCCAGGTTCACTAACAACTCAGCAGCCTCCGTTCGAAATAGCTCAGACTAAAATGTACCTTCTACTGGAGTTTAGCTTTTAAGCAAGGGCTTATTTCTCTACGACCTCTTCTTAAACGGTTTGATAAGCAAGAGCAGACTTTTTGCAGGCCAACATTTCCCGAGCTTCTTAATGACAAGTAGCTTCAAGTTAACAAACATAACTTTGTAACAAAATCTCCATAACAGTTAGTACTTCTCCGGCAGTGCAGGGTTTCACAAAGCCCATGATACATACACGCAAGCACGCACGCTGGTGCGCTCGACCACTCGAGCTCTAATCGTTACCTGCTTTTTGGAGACGTTAGTACGAACGCTTGCGCTAATTCAACTACTGAACAGCAACTTTATACTGTTTGGTGACGTCATATTTACATTTGTCGATGGGTGAGTCTCGGAATACCCAGTTGGTTTCTTATTTTGCAGTAATGGAAAATCACTATTACAAGTTAAATATTTAAACGATTTGCAAAAACAATTAAATAATATATCTTCGAAGGAAGAATTTCTTTTCCCGAAAAAATTTGGAAGTCAAAGGCTTTCAGACCTGCCTAGAGCAATTAAAATCAGCGTTGAATTTTCTGACTTGAAAAACTTTTTAACACTTATCAAAACAATTAGAAACTTTACAAAATTCTGAATATTCCTATTTGGCATCCTATGTTTTAATGAGAAATGTATGAAAAGAATTATTATAAAAATAATTGTAGAGTTTCCAAGTGTCGTTGTATTTACAGAAATCTTTTGAAAAAAAATAAAACAGTTGAAAAGAAGTTTAAATATGTTTATAATAACTGCTGAAAGAGATTAGACTATGGATATTGACAAGACTCTTCCAGTATAAAACTACATCTGGCAAAGAGTAGAAACAATCACCTCCCCACTCACAGCAATGCCACCAAAAATTCTTTATGATTATAGCAGTCGACAAAAAATACATAGAAAAAGCTGTCGGACAAAGACGGCAAATGCCCTCCACGGAAAACATAAAACATTCGTGATTATATTGTATTTGAGATACTACTGTACAGCGGTTTCCAAACTGTACGTCTAATGCAAATTTACCCCTTCTTTGGGCCCATTTTTGGTGTGCTTATTTTAGGTTTCTTTCGCACGTCCACTTTCTGCCGCTCTTCAATAAGCCCTAATTATGTTTGACAACAATTGGCATCGACTCCAACATCAATATTCTTCTCAACAAATATTGAAAAATCGCCCCCCACGAAGTAGTATTTTCAAAAAGGTTTTTTTTTTAAAAAATATTTAATAATAAATTTAAAAAATCAACAAAAAAGTGAAATTAAAAATCTCACCTAATTCTTGTGACTGTTCAAGATAATCGACTTCAATAGCATAATAACCTGAAGAACGAGCCGCAGTTCTAAAAAATTAAAGAATCACTGCCGCTGAAGTGGATCCGAATAATGCTTGCACACAAGCAACAGACTTGACGGGAACCCCAAAGGAAAGAGAAGGCGTAAATCAAAAATTACATAGAAAAAGATTTAAAAAAAAAAACTCGTGGAGGAAAGGAAAACATTAAGAAGTAGTTGTGGAACATAAAGAATAGGGAGATGGAGGTCCTTTAGAAAACCTTATTCTCGCTAGGTATTAAAGGAAAAGGCTAATGGCTATATTTGAATTTTAGACTGTATTCTCTTCCCTGGATTACAATTTACGTAATTTTAACGACGAGTAATAGAGACATGAAAAAATAATAGAGAAATAACAGAAATACATAGAGAAATAAAGAAACAAAAAGTTAGTGGAAACATGAAGAATTTATATAAACACACACACACAATAAAAATAATGAGATATAATAAAGAAATAAATAGATAATAAAAACATAAAGAGATAATGGAAATACAACGAAAAAATATCAATAAGGGGATAATAAAGATATAGCGGAAACATAAGAATAGAGTAGACACGTAAGGCAATAATAAAGATACAGGGAGATAAAAAAAAAGTTTTACGTAAAGAGAAAATAGGAAAAATGGCAAATTCAGCCTTCTGATTACGCATATCGACAAACTATATTAGGCTATATCAATTGAAAATTATTATTCGCATTTGGTGAAAAATATTGTATATATTTGTTCTAAAATACATAAAAATCTAAGTTAAATGTTTTTTTAAAACCAAAATGGAATACTTCAAATAATATTACAATCGCATAATAGTATAAACACAACGTATTTCAAAATATAAACATAATAAGTTGGATTTTACCATTTATGATCGTTATTAACCAAAATAACGAAAACGATACTAACATTATTCCATAATGTGTAATATCCACCTTATGGTACTTTATACCACAAAAATCGTACGCGAAATACAATCTGGATAAACCAGTTTGGACTAAGAGGGATTTTCAACTTCTAACAATTTAATGAGTGAAATAAATCTGCAGAGTTTATAGGCATGGCTATTTAGTTGTACCCATTTCGTTTTTACCTCTAAGATCTATCAAAAATACAAGTATTCCTATTATTGAAACAATGTGGCGGTTGGTCAGTTTTTAGAGAAGAAAAAAAGTAAATATCGCTTTTTAAATGTTTCGTATTTTATCTGTAAGCGAATGAAGGTAAAAAAAAAGAGTCGACCATTTCAAAGTTTTCCAAAACAACTTTTAAATCGTTGGATTTGAAGAAATCGACTTTTCTGGCTATTTTTCTCCATAAAACTGATTTCTGGATCCCACTGGAGAAACAAGAAATGTGCTTATGACACGCAAGTTATTGTTGCCAGTTCTAGCTTCTATTTATTTTTTATCCAGATACTAGCTTTTTTTTTTTACCAAATCTTGTGACTTATTTTTATCTTCTTATTAGCTTTTTCTACTTTTTATATAAATCCAATTAAGGGTCTTCTCGCTAACCTTTACTTTTTTCTTCCCTTGTCTAATATATATTTTTTTTTATTTAGCGAATTTCTTTAGGTGAAGTTAATTTTTTCATTCTTTTTTTATTATTCCTTGACTCCCTTAATTAAACCCATTACTGTAACTAATTTCATTGCTTAATTAACTAACGTTAATATGTAAATGATGCGCTCGAATTAAAAAGGAATAAAGTGCGAAAATGGTGTGAATTTGTCAAAATTTTATTAACAAATATAGACATTGGTTATTTCTAACATTTTATGTAATAAAAATATATTTGCTTAATAAAAATTGAAAAATATTTTTTCCTTCAAATATCTAAAAAATTCTTACGAAAATGCGCAAAATGAAGTAGATTTACAGCAGAAAACAGTACATTTATTCTTTCACCGCGAAAGAAATTTTAGAAATGAAGCATATTTATACATGTCTATTATCTACGGAGATAGAAAAACTTAGTTTTATTAGTTTATTTACCATTTTGTTTTCAGGAACTCTTATGTATTTTGTGGAACGTGTGCTTTACGTATGACATTGTGTACCATGGGTCTTCAAGCTGTTTCAGTCCATGGGTCAATTTTGCTAATTCGTATTGGCTGACGGGCCGCACTACTGTGCCCAGTGACGTAAGAGAGGGGGGCTTAAAGGACTCAATACCCCCATTGGATATCAAAACACATTATTTTCTCTAAGGCTGCATCATATTATCTTATTTAAAGTCTGAATGCGTTCGGGGAAATCAATAGCAGAATATGTATATAAAACCTTATATATACATAATCGCTTATCAAAAACCTATAGCTATTATATCTAATAATATTTATAATTCATTGAATAGATATGGTAACTTACATAAAGAACATAAAGGATTTAGCATCGAAACTTGATGTTGCCAAAAAATAAATAAATTGACAGATCGTGCAAGGGAAATTTACAGTTTTCTTATTACGAATTATACTTATCGTTCAACGTAATCCTGCTGATTATGAGAAAGTGAGGTGTGAGAATGGCAGGTACTCATTTATTTCGCTTTCTCCCCAATATCGATAATATCGCGGTCGTTATCGATTTTTTTATAAAATCGACAATCTGCTTTATCGTTTCAATTTTGCAAAAAAAAAAGTATACCCCAATTTCATTATTTAAAAAAGTATTAGTTTATTACAAGAGGTAAGGCAACAAGACATTTTTATAAGGTAATTGCGGCAGTTTTGAAAAAGAGTTTG
Source organism: Dysdera silvatica (assembly GCA_006491805.2). Lineage (NCBI taxonomy): Eukaryota > Metazoa > Arthropoda > Arachnida > Araneae > Dysderidae > Dysdera > Dysdera silvatica. The sequence goes on from QLNU02015003.1 coordinate 170,734,197, forward strand.
ATACGTTTTTATCTTACTTATGGTAGATTTAACGTATTTCTTACTATTTATTATTTCAAGCGTCATTTGACTAGCTTTTTTTGATAATTTATCTTACATAATGGCCGGCCGAGCAGCCGTTTTTCAAGAGAAAAAATCCCTTTTTCCCCCCTCATAGAAAAAACAATTCACGGAAAGTACGTCATCGAGAAATTAAATTCGTCGAAGGAACGAAGTCGAGGGATTAACGTTGCACCCGTAAATAATTTATTTGTCACCCGAGTGTGGCTTTAAATTTTAAAATTTTTAATTTAATCCGAAGGTTAATCTAGTGCATAATTAAAAATTTAAATCATGGATGCTTTTCTCTGATAAAGCGTTTTTACTAAGTCATGTTAAGCCCTCGAAATTTGAAGGTTTTCCCGCGCCCTGCTGTCGTTGTTCTAATTAAGTTATTCTGAGCTCAGAGATATCTTCGGCTGAACCTTCGTTACTTGCTAATTACCTTTTGTTATTTGAGGATTAAAAAATGCCAATATTAAATATTCGTTTTTATCATATCTCATTATTTGACATTCGAATATTAAAAATTAATTTCCGACCATTTTCCTGTCTCTATCTCTTCTGTGCTTGAAAGGAATTTGAAATGGACTTAGAGAAGACAACTAAAACGACGTTGTCACTTTCTAAAGGTTTCGATCTTTGAAGTAAGAACTTTGTTGTCATTCAAAACGAAACCACAATATCTTACCAGAAACTGTCAGTTCTTACCTGAGGTACCCCAAAATTAAATGAAAAAATTATCTCATGCCACCAATTACCAGACTTTTCCCATACTCCTTTGCACTTCATATTCCAGTCAAAATTCGAAGTATAAAACTATACTAGCAGTATTCTAATATTTTTTATCGCCCCCAACAAATTTTGTTACATTATGTACCAACAGATCTCTACCTAGAAAGTGTCCCCGAGGGGCCGTGCCTGAGAAAGTAAAGAAGTATTTACTGCATATATTGAAATATTTACGTTCAAAAGTTCTAATTGAAATCAAATACGAAAGGCCATTTTAAATATTTTTTTCATTTCTTCCAGAATAATTCCAGTCAATAAAATATATTTTATTGGTTGAATAACTTTATATAATTATATGACCTTATACTTATGTAATTATAATGTTGTTATTATTATTAAATGGAAGATTGTTGTAATATTGCCCAGAAAGTTTGTGGCCTTATTAAGAGTTTCCAAATTAGCTAAATCTTTAGGAAAAACACCACTTTCGTGTACAAAGTGGGACAGCATTGTTTACCTGTCAAAAGGAATAACAGCCATGGAGCTACCCCGAACTTTGTAGGCACAAGTATTTGCACATATATTAAATATTTAGCACCTATCTCTGATACCTTGATAATTTTGACTTCGGCTTTGATACCTATATAACGTATTTAGTACCTGTCTCTGATACTTCACACTTAAGTTAGTGCAAGTTGATTCTTAACAGCTTGGTAACTTCAGGTATAATTTTACCAAGTGGAAGTCCGGTCTCTTTTCTTTGGGTGGGGGTAGGTTACATGCAGGGTTTTTTATTTGGATTGTGGTCAAGCCTTGGTGGGGAAAGAGTTAAATATAAGTCTGTTAGATTATCCAAAAGAAGGGAGGGGGTGAACTGAAAAAGATTAAAAACCATTTAATCGAAGTTTGTCATAACGAAACACACTGGACCACGAAATTATTTCGCTGTAACAAATATTTCTTATAAAGCTTAATATCTCTATGATATTTAGAAAAATATTGATGAAAGTTAGCTCCGGTTTTGTTAAAACGAAATTGAACGAAACGAAAGGTGCCTATTTGAATAAGGTATTGTGGGCCCTGAATGGAAGTACCAGTATATTCAGCCAAACGAGTCAATCAGAGATTGTAAAAATTTAAACAAGAACATTTAATACATTATATCTTTGAACCTCAACTGTATATTTCGCGATTTTTAATTATTTTTTACCGATTTCGGAAGGGCCTGGGCCCCAAAATGTATTTTGCGTGTGGCCGAAGGGGGCATAAACCGTTGAGAGTTGGCGCCTCTGATTCTAACGGCTTACTATAGAGCTGGATTTATTGTATATTGTAAAATATAAACATAAATAACACCAAGTAATCAAAAACCCCGCATACTAAAGTTTTCTGTAAATTATAAATAATTCCACACTACTAACAGTGATATCCATTGAATGGATTTAGTACTACCATAATAAATGCAGTATCATTATAGACATAATACCATTATAGACGAATAAATTTGAGTTATGTACGTTGGGTAAGTGCCCGGGGTACAAAATGTTAAAAGGCGTCAGGCTTTTTTTATAAATTATAAACTATCAAACAGAATACGCGTCTCCCGCCCCCTTTTACACTGAATTTGAAATCCTTAAAAATTTCATGAAATAATTCCCCTCTCCTCCAAACATCGGAGAAAATTTTCATTGTCAAATCAGATAAATTTATTGATAAACATATAGTTGTTTTATCTTATAATAATTTATATAAATAGTAATAATATTGATAATAATGCATATAAATAATAATAATGTAAATAAATTTACGATCTTCATTACCATAATAAATTTATCCAATTCTAGATGAAGGTCTCACCAAGCAGAGTTATTCTTCCTGGGTAATATTGCGCCGTTTCTCTCCATTACGCTTTTTTTTTTTATATTATCCAATTTTCCCAATGAAGTTTTCTCGGTTTTTCAGGTCTTTTGAAATCTATTACAAAATTTTGATTACCCACTGTTGGTCTTACTGTACCGTTAATTGCAACGGTTCTTGGTTTCTTCTTCTTGCGATACCCATTCTTCTTTCACTTCGCCATTTTCCCATGTTCATAAAGGGTCGGCCTTATGTTTTTTGATTCTTCCTTTCCACAACCTTCTATCCAAGGCTTCTCTTCTACTCCATACATACTCTTCCAGATTATCCTCCACTCTCTCTCCTTCCATCTCAGCTGTAGTTCTCCTCTCTTCCTCTTTCCCATTACCACCAACCTACCCATTATCCTTCCCACATATTCCTCATTTCTCCGCTCCATATGCCCAAGCCATCTTAACCTATGTTCTTGTATTTTCCGTCTTATGAGTCCCACCTCAACTATACCTCTGATTAAGTCTTACATTACTCATTACTTGCATTAATTACTCATTCCAATGATACTCTTACAGTAGCACATCATAATTTCGATGTCGACAACTAAAGATATACTATAATGTACGTCATTGAGAACAGCAACTCTATTCCAAACGGCACATATCTGTTGGTTAAGCAATAAAATCCAATTTCTTAAAGAGTAGAGTTTATTTTTCTGTTATCTGTGGACAACAAATATTTTTCTCAGAAAATGATTATCTCGATCCAAAGAATTATCACATTTATCATCGGCCTGAGAAGATCGACTGCGTCGGCAGATAAAAAGTTAGCCAACCGTAAATTTACGAGATAGAATTGAAACTAATTCGGATCAAGTAATAAAACCTTCATAGTGCAAATCCCTCACATTCTCAGTAATAGTTAGTGGAAAAAAATCTTCCAAGTCCCGATGAGAAAATTATTTCTTTTTCGGAGCAGAAAACCGTAATCCGTTCGCATCATTTACGCAACCGTAATATCAACGGATAGAGAGGAGTTTAAGATGGAGGAGGGGGGGGGAGAGAAACTGAACCCTCGACAATTTCTTCCCTATACTTACTCTTATTTTGCATTACATTTAATCGGATTGAGAATACGTATCTGTTTATATTCTCAATTAAATATCGCTCACATTTGCGCATCGTGAATTAGCAAATTTAACTAACGATTTAAAGAAAGGAATTTAAATTTGTAATGACTTAAACAGGTTTGAAATTTTTAGTGCATCTTAGAAACTATAAACTAATATGTTCATTTAAATTTGCTTCAGTTTCCAAGATGTAAGTACTCTCTATGGGGCAGAAGTATAAATTTAACTAAAAGAGCAATATGGAAATGCAAAACAACTTGAAGATATATAGAAATATATTCACTTGGGATGACTAGGAGAGTTCAGAAAGGAAACACTTGGATGGAAGAATAGATAAGTGTTGAGGATTGCTGAAGTAGAAAAACCTTAAATATCTGCAATTGTAAAAAGAACTGGTTAATTATGAGTAACTAAAAAAGTCCTTAAATGAAGTGGTCCATAAAATGAGAAAATGGTTTAGAGTAACTTGCAGACGAATTGCTCAGATCAGATACGCGCAGAAGGACCTTGGTCAAATTGACCAAGCATCCATCCAATACCAGATAGAAAGAAATCGTTTATAGTGACGTGTAAAAGAATGGTTTTTGGTTTCACACACATTATGACAGTATATCGGTTTATCAACTCCTTGAGTAGAATTCATCGCGGTATCAACTCCTCGAGTACAGTTCATCGAGATGTCAACTCATCAAGTAGCGTTCACAGAGGTGTTAATTCAAGAGAGTTCACCGAAATATCAACTCGCCTTGAGTAGAATTCATCGAAGTGTCAACTCGTGGATTAAGGTTCCTCGAGGTATCAACT
>QLNU02015003.1:170751869-170796861 GCA_006491805.2 Dysdera silvatica
CATATAGTGTTGCATGAAATTATGTATATTTAATATCATGGTGTCTGAAGTGCATCACAAATATATATATATATATATATAAAGGATTAAACATAAAGAATATTCATGTAGGGAAAAAGTAATAAGGTATAATTTGTTTTAAAAAGCTAATTTTACGGAAAAAGAATTGAAAAAGCATTTAAATACTCATTTAACATTTAGAATTGCATAAAAATGGTACCTTCGATATTTATGTACAATAAATGAAGTTTTTAAAGTAGTTTATGATATGTTTTAGAACAATTACGTTGCCTTTACGAACACAAATGCACTTTGCACATCAAACATAAAATGTTTGTTTTGAAAGTGTAGTTTATATTTTTGCAGCGTGTCTCACTTTTCTTTTCACCATGGTCGGGCATGTCGTCAACTTTGTCTTTTCTGACATTATTTGGTCCGATTTCAGTTAACGGTTTTTTAAGATGTTGAGAGAAGACGTAAGAATTTGTAAAAGGCTTGCCACGTTTCTTATTTTCGTGAAGCTTATCCACTCTAATTAATCCTTCGGCAACTCGCAACCCTAAAGTGCAGCAAATCCAAGATTTCTTTTGAAAGAGTTTGATCCCGTTTACAATCTTTCTTATACTCCACCCAGCTATTTACGATAGCCATAGCGACTTCATGGAATATCATTCTAAAGGTCCATTTTTTAGAACGAATGGATATACGATATAATGCTATCAATTGATCCATGAGATCAACTCCTCCCATTCCACTGTTGTGTTGCCTAACTATTTCTGGATAATTAATACAGACAAGGATTTCTGACTCCTTTTCCCATCTTTGTGCGACATCTCTTTCACCTATTCCCACGAAATTTGATGCCAACACTATACTTTTATTGTCGACCCATTTTACTAAGGCAATATCTTTGTTGAGGCTTCTAAGCTCCTGAGAAAATCCTCAATTTTTTTTCTTACATTCCCTTTCCGATAACAGCAGAGGTTTGCTAAAAGCACTTACTCTTGCTGTACCAGCAGCATTTATATTTTTCTTTTTCAATAATTGCAACAAGTTATAAGAATTGAAATAATTGTAAAAAAACTCATATCCATGAGTTCTTGATCGTTCTGTAAGGTGTAGAGCTACAGCTGCACCTTGACCATGTGCTTTCTGCACATCAGCATCGCGTTTTGTTGTTTTCAACTTGGTAAACCAGGAAGTCATATACCAAACCCGATATTTCACAAAGCACAAATATCTGTATCCCCCAACGACTTGGTTTGCCCTCTATATATTGTTTCACGTTCAATTGTCCCCGAAAAAGCAGCACCTTTTTATCGTTTACATCATCCAGATTTAATATACGCTCTACAAATAATAAAGGTTAAAAGAACAGCGAAATATGATAACTTTAAAATTATCATACTTCCACACAAAATATAATACATAATTTGAATAAAAAAAGTGACAAATACGATACCAAGAAAAGTACAATTATAAAAATACTATTTAAATCATTGAAACAAAATTAGTTGTTTGCTTCATATGGAAATTACAGTATATAGCACATATTTGACACTTCAAACGATTGCAACCGTTCAGACTGCATGTCCACTAGAGCGTACACGAAATTGTAATCTGCCGAAACTAACCAAAATATTTCTAAAATCTTTCAATTTTACTTCTGGTTTATTCATTACATACCAGAAATTCAAAATATGTTAAAAAAAAATGACGAAGCAATACCTTATTTATTAAAATGTAGATGATGTTTTGCACTCACCTTTTAGCTATGCTGCCAAGTTTATGATTTACAAATTGTTTGTCAACAATATTTTAGTGTTACTAGATTCTGAATGGAAAAAATTTAGTATAGATTATATTACACAAAGTGGCGAATCAATTGGTACTAACAGCAGAAAATTGCTTTAGCCGTTCATAGATTGTAAGGGTTGAAAATTGATCTACGGTATACCGTACGCCAGGTCTGAAGGGGTTAAGTAATTTAACTATTCGTTGTCTATCTTCATGTCATGCTCTTTCTAACCCACTGTTTCTCAAAATGTGGTCCGCGACGGCTAACCAATTGGTCTTGCAAGATCAGCTCCAATTTTCAGAAAAAAATAAACTAGGAATTTCCGTCATATCTAGGTTCGGATGTGATTTAAGGAATTTCTTATAAATATTACTTATTATAATATTATACTATTACTTATTATTATATTATAATTATATACCTACTTATTAGACCCTACCTTTCGGCGTTTCGTGAAAGATTTGAATCCTCTGAATACACCCATGCTGTCTACATTGCTTATTATTATTATTTAAGTTAATGATGTCATTTTCATTGTAAATTTGACAAAATAAAATCATAACTGACACTCTCCTTATCAAATAGCGTTACTCTAAAAATTATTTTGTTTCAGGTGGGTTTGGCAACCAACCCATATTTTAAGAACATGGTCGGAGATTTTAGAGATTTTCTGTCAAAAGCTGGTGCCTTTTTAAAGTAAAAAAAACTGAAAAAGCTTAAAGTCTACCATAAAAGAAGTTAAAATTAACTACAAATTATAATATATTTCAATAGATGAACAAATCTCTTTTGCCGGAACTCTTATATACGTATATAAACCTGACTATAAATTATATAAATCGATGATTACTTTGGTTATGTCTTTCCTTTAGAGAGGTCGGGGGGTGGGGTCAGTACGACAGTGGTTACACAGGGCTTTATATTATTAAGCATAGTTCGCAATCTTAATTTCAGAGGCAATATATTTTTAATGGGGGATAAATCCCCCGGTTTTTCGCGATAAGTAAAGGAATGCTTGAAGCGATACGTGAGTGACCAAAGTTTGAGAAACACTGCTATAACCTATTATGCTCGTAGCATTTTTTCAGCATCTGATTTGCTCATTTTTTTCTCTTGTATTATAGGGGATTTATCACAATTCTTACTTGCACCTTTTTTAAGTAACTTTGGAAAGTTTAGGAGAAAAAAAAGAAGGTTCTATCTATATCCCTGGATTTCTGTGAGCACTTTATGTATTGTGCATATTTGTATATTTATATAAATGTATAATAAATAATTTTTACTTTTCAGGGTACATAAGTTTAACATCTATAGGCCGTGACACGAGCCCCAACGTCAGCTCCGATAGAGACATGAGAAAAAGGTAACTGCTAAATTTTAATATAGACACATACTTTGCTTAGCACGTTATTTTCATTACGAACATTATATAATATTCTTACATAGTATACACTATTAACCGGTAACATTACAACACTCAGAAAGATAAGAAACACAAGACCATAATCACTTAGTAAACTGCTTATGTTAAAAAGGTGAAAAGGTTGATTTGACTTAAGAGAATATCCGTGAAATACAAGTTAATCGTTTACGTCAGCGATCTTCAACCCATGGTCCATCTTTTCATTTTTGCGGCTCATCGGTTCACGAAAAATATGATTTTACACAAAAATAGCTTTTCGATGTGTCAATTGAAGATATACTAAATATGATGTTGAAGATAAAAATACGAATATGTAAATGGAACTGATTAGTTTGCACTGCAACACTAATTTAAAAGAAAAATTGTGACTCTTCGAATTCTATTTTAAATATGTTGGCAAGAACACCTTCCCAACCATTCAACTTCATGCTTTGAAAATGATCTCACCATTATGGAACACTTACGTTTGCGAACAAATATTTTCAAAAATAAAAATGGCAAATTCAAAAAGTAAGTCAAAGCAATAAATAACTGGCCTCCATCTTGAAAACAATCTTAAGGTTGCAACTTCAAAAATAAGACCATTGACATATTTGTTAAAAATAAACAACGCCTAAAATGTCCACAAAAGAAGTTTAAGTTCACTTTACATATTAACAAGTAAACGTGCTGTAAATATATTGTTTCATGTTTATTTTACCTTGCAGTAAACAAATCATATGAGGACGAAGAAGGCCGAATATAAATATTGGTTTTAATGCGTATTCAATTCTAATATTTCCGGTAGAGTATTGCTCTGCGTAAGATGGCAAAAGAGAGAAGTATGGCCCATGAATTAAAGTTGAAGATCCCTGGTTTACACGTTCTCGTATGGCCAACCCAATTTGAAACTTTCAAGCCAATCTTATATCCATTTCCTATTGTTTGTTATAGATTTAATATCCAGCTGTGTATGTATACGATATATGATTTACATGCTCATTAAACCACAGCTAGAATTATCATGGAAGGTTTGTTATTCAAGCGGTTCCATTTCGATTACTTGAAAATAGAACGAAGTCCCGAAACTTATGAAAACAAATACTTGTAGAATCGTCTATAAAATATTTGTCCCAAGTGCAACAATTTCGATGCAAACGCTTTACCTGCAAAATTCGCTTTATTTGTTTTCGCCCTTTCTGTACAATTCACAAAGCATTGGAAATACAAAACAAGGAATTTAAAATTGCCTCTTTTCAAACCCAAGGGGTTTACGCCGAACTGCGGGATATTTTGTATCGAACATCGAAGAAAATTGTCAATAAAACGACGCGGTCCTTATTTAGTAGAACACGGTTCTTCCACAGCAATCTTTGATGCTCACCGATCGGATACCTCAACCCCCAGCACTTAACTTTGAAGTCTGCCAAAGAGACGGTATCGGCGTATTTCTTTTTGAACATTTACTTATGACACTATTTTGCATGGGCGGCTTCACAGTTCGGGAGAAGGGAGATTGGGAAAAAAAGAGAAAAGAGTAAGTATGGGAGTATAAAGCTGTTTTAAGTTCGCTATCTCCAAGTATCGTAACGACCCCGTTTCGGTCCGCCAGTAATTCCGAAAACTGTAAATGTTTCTGGAGCGTCGTGGAATGGTGTTCCAGAAAACGATCGTTTTAGGAATGAAAAAGATCAATGTGTGGTTAAAGGGACATGTTTGCAATTTGGGAGATTTTCACCCGTGTCCTAAATGTTCTTTATGGAACTGCCATAATGCCGTCTCTTTCTATTTTCCTTCGTCATGGAGGTATTTGCTCTTGTACCCGCCCCTGGGGGTATTCGCTAAATGAGGATAGGCTGTCGATAAGCGGGGCGCTTTTCTTTTTCAGAACGTTTGGGATATTTAGTTGCGGGGTGGCTAGAGGGCCAATAGTCTACGCTTCTCTAGACTCAAATGGTTTATATCTGCCGACTCGACGTTAGATGTAAGAATCTTAATGCGCACTCGAGAAATTTATAAGGACATAAGAATTCAAACTCTTCTAGAAGTAAGGTTATCCTCGTCGCAAAATTCAAACGTCTACATTTTTTCATAATTTCACGGAAAAAAATTTAAGTTTTGCACTTTTCTTACGTGAAAGAAAGAGAAAGACCACTTGACTTTTTACTGCAAGTCATATATTATTTTTTTTTTCAGTAAAATATCAAAGCGTATACCTTCTGAAATAACAGTTTAGTGAAAGATAAGCTAAAACGAATCAGATGTTCTTGATCATGAAAATGGACAAATGATAAAAAATCTGTTATTACCGAGTAAAATTTGTTATTAATTGACGAGTCCTCCCACCTCTTTTCATTTACGCAAAAAATTCTCTGAAAGACTTCGCTTGTCAGCAGGTTTGATTTTCACCTCATTTGTAATTATCACTAATAGTAATTTATCAGATGGATCACACGATCATGGAGATGGTAAGAAATGTCTCCTGGATGTATTGTAGCATGAGTTGAAAATAGTAAATATTATCATTAGATTGAAGATAACCAGTCAAACCACTAGATTGAAAACATCGGATTTACATCGAAATAATTGACAAGACTGAAGAAATAAAAACAGATTACAAAAGGATAAAAATTAAAGTAAATTTGTGTCAAAATAATGGACTGAAGATAAGTTTGATTAAAAATAATAGTGTAGAAATGAATGAAAATTGTTGTAGTTCGTCCACGAATCATGAAAAATCCTCTATGAATTCCAAATGATTGGAAAGATATTCTTATCAACATACTCAAAATAGAATTTGACGAGCCCTAACTTGAATTTTTTTTCAATCACTGTTGCATTGCAAATCGATGAAACTACACCTAGTGAAAATACGGAGGCGGATCTAGGCACGGGCAATCCGGGCAACCGCCCAGGGCCCCTCTAGTCGCCGGGCCCCGTGCCGACTCTTTTACTACCGATGCACTTGCAATGTAAAATGTTTGTCATTACATTGTAGACCCCTATTCAGTATAAACATAAATGTAATTTATTTGAATTTCAATAACGCTAAAATGATATTTATTGTTCTTACAATTCATTTGTTATACTTTTATCAAATTAAGATTATTGTTATTAACAACGGATCAGAAGAAGACAAAACTATTCTTTTACCTCTTTCCGTTAAATGATCTTTACACCCGTAAGGTCTGTCCCTCCCTTTTCTGTCTCATCAGTTATTAACAGGAAAACCACACCAGATATCCTTTTGGCTAGCATTTTGATAAACAGATAATTTCACAAGTTTTATCCATGTGTGTATCACAATTTTCTCAAATGAGGCCAATCAAAAGTCCTAAATAACGCTAAAAATTTTATTCATTAATACGTAAAAACGACGCTGAGACTGTTTTTGGGTTTTTACAAGGTTTCCACATCCCTCTGTCAAAAATATACAACAACTGAACTCTTTAAAATAAGCATAATTCAGAAATATGAAAATTTACATTTTTTCTTGCCAACATCCCCGCATTCTGGAAGAAAATCTCGTAACAAGCTTCGGCTTTATATTCTCTTCCATTTCTAACCTCAAAACTTAAAATAATTTAATATAGATCTTCTCTTACACACCCATAACTTTTATACTGCTCAAGCTATGTATCACGAAATATTGTATATCGGGTTGAATAAAAATTTATTATTATTATTATTATTATTATATGTGAAATTCAGTATAATTTACGAATTTTTTCTAAAATTTTAGGAATTTAAAAGGGTTGTATTTCCGCCCTCAGACGTGAATTAGAAAATTTTTTTTGCACCATTATCTTTTGTTTAACGACCTCTTTCGTGTGTATAATTCTTTAAAAGAATCGGACGTTGAGTTCTTGTGAGGTTACCTCTTCAGTGGAGAAAATACGTAGGTTAATATATTTTGGTGAATTAACTCCTGCGCCTCACTAAATTTCCGCCAAAAGCCTTCGCCGATATTTACTCTCATCCACACGTGATTTATAAATTCGAATTTGTGTACAAAAAAAAATAAAAATCTTTTCTGTATTTTTTTTTCATTTTTATTTCCCTTGTTTATTTAGTTTTCTGTAAAAAATTTCGACATTAATGGGAAAAGGAAAAATTAAATTTTTATTAGCATGTAATTTAAAGTGCTGACCAATACCTTTCGATGTCTATTGAGTTTTCATAATTTTGTATTAGAAAAACTTTCAAAGATCTTATCGCTTCATATAATGGCGCGATTTCACCAGAATTTTATCGTTAGCGTTTATAAAATTAACCCGAGTATAATTTAGCTGGAAAGAATATCAAAAGTTTTTAAGATAAATTAGAAAAATTATCGTTGAAATTTAAGTTCCAGGTTGGCTAAAAACGTTGTTTTAAAGAGTTCATTTTTCAAATTTTTTCGAGGGAGGGACCCCGAACCTCTTTTCTCTCTGGAGACTATTCCATACCCCAGGCTCCCAAATAAGGTCTCTCATTCTCACTCTCTCTCTCTAAAATATTAGGGCCCCTATACTGTGCGCATATACGCTAGAAAACTAAAGTAAAACACGATCGAGGGGAAACCTCGAGTTAATTTAGTTCTATAGTGTTTTAAGATATTTTTTATGAAATATGAAAATGACAACAGAATAAAATATATAGATTTCAGACTCCAAGGGAGCAGGGACGTTATTTTTGTGTGAAATAATTTGCATTTTTTCGTGAGCCGGGGGGCCACATAAAACATATCAGAGGGTGAAAGCCAAATGACTTTTAATTTTATTTCTGTTTAAAATATTAGAATATGTGCTCGTCGCTGGCAGTGGTGAATTATGCATTTCAAGGGACCGAGACGCGGGTATAGAGTACACTTTACTATACTGTTGATAGCAAATACATCGCAAGCCTGTCAGACTGGCACGCGAAGAAATGTCGCTGGGACGCGGCTACTTACAAAATAAGAAAAAGTTACTATTAATTATAATATTTTTCCCACAACAACGAAGAAGAAAAGTTGAACGTAGTGGCAAAAAATCACATCTCTATCCGTATACTTCCCGTCAGTGGTATGATTGATTTGGCACGAGAAATCGCCAAATGTGGTGTTTACTGTTGATTATGACGTAACGTGGGTGTGAGTTTCAATATTCTGAAATTCAAGTAACACGTGACCATTAGCAAGTTTTTAAAAACCAGTGAAATCTTAGCTTCTTATCTCTCTTCGTGGCAAGGGGCGTACATTCGCGAACGCATATGTAATTGCATTAAAGCGATGTTAAATGGGCTGGCTTTGCCTTGTTATTGGTTCAACTATGATTTGAAATAACTTATTAAATATTGATTTTAAGCAAAAATTGTACTGGACATTTTTTATTCCTTTTTTCACAAGGAACCGTGTAGTGAATTCTTTTCCCGCCATTTTGTATACACCCTATATATATCAATTGAAAAACTGGGGCACAGGCATGGAACAACTGGGGACGGGCCCTTCTGGCCCCGGCTTGCCTACAGGCCTGTCCATCAATGAAACTGGTAAAGTACTGGAAAAACTTTTGACAGAAAATTTTCAAAACAGAGTTTTTATTTATTTTTTTATTTTTTTTACTTTTATCACTCTTTGGTTCGTGGAGTTCCCCACAATTAGTTTATAAAAATTAATATGAAGTAATTTTATTATGATGGAGACATCAGTGGCAGACAGACGTTCTGCATTATGATTTTAGATATTTCCATTAAGGAAATTTGAAGAGTCTGGGCTCAAACAAATGCTTCAACTATATAAAAGCTTTACCCTCATAACAAAATTGCTTCCTTCACAGAGATTCTTCACTATTTATAGGTGGAGAAAATCACTCAGTAATTCAGTTAGGTGCGCATATCTTCACTAAAACTCAGTGTGATTCGCCTTTTAATATTAAGCACCAGCAATTCTGATTCTTTGCTGTATACTTTCATATACACATTTTATAAAATAAGCCTCAATTTGGAATCAAAGGGTACAAGGGAAAATTTACATATCGAAGGTTGAGTATTGATGAAATATCAAACGAAATTGACTACACAAGCTTTCGAACGCCTTAGTAGTAATCCTTCCATTACGTCTGATATAGAACTGCTGCTGAAGTGTCCAAGAGTTTTAGGGATCTACTTCGTTTGCAATTTAACAGTGTTTAAACTTTTGTATATAAACTCTAATTTATTCCTCTCAAGGACATGTGTGCTCATGAATAAACAATAACAGGGTCTCGAATCCCCCTTATCGTTCTGAAGTATTTGCATTATTTTGGGTTGATATTTATAAGGAAAAATAAAGTTTGTGTTTTGGTAGCCATCCTCCTCCTCTGCTTCAGGAACTCATATGGACGCCCATGCTTTAGGTGCAGATCTAGATTGATAAGCAAGTTTTTATCAGTGATGCAAATAGAATTATATGCTCTTTCTTTTATAGATGACGTCCATCCTACCTGCTGTAGCGGCAGTCGTCATAACCGTGGTCGCATTAACTATGCCTACCCCACTTCTAGCCCATTCAGAACCTTGCCCATTCAATCCCCTCTGCACCTGCAGCAATCCTCAACGTGATGTCAGCTGTATAGGCATTCCTTTCGCCGAAGTTCCACGGCTGTCTCTAGACGATGTCTACCAACTTAACTTGCTGAAAGCTGGAGTTGAAGTTTTAAAGGACCATTCCTTCCAGGGAACACGAATATCTTCTTTACGCATGATGCAAAATGAGTTATCTCTCATCCATCCAAGAGCTTTCCATGGTAGTGAATCAACATTAACAACTATTGATTTCAGCTTCAACAAACTTCATCGACTGCCTCAAGAAGCTCTTCAAAAAGTAATAGCTCTTTTACTTTTCTCAAAGAGAAATTATTCCTTAAACTATAGCAATAATGGTCACTTTTCAAATGCAGATAAGGGTATTATCGAACAGTGATAATTATTTTGGAGGTTAATTGAATTTTACCAACTCTCCCCTGGGGTATGCTATCTTGCTTCGGTGCATCTTCGAGGAAGATGAATGAATATAAAATGAGTTTCACAACAGTAGTATCCACTTTATTCTATAGTAGAATCACAAACACACGTGAATTTGGAATCTTTTCCAATTAATGCAATATATAAAGCACCACGCTTTTATTATACTTGTTCATGAATGTTGAAACCACCTTTCATTTTTCTTCCCCTCTTCATCTTCATTTGCTGATTAGTGCAACTTACCATTTTAACACGATATACATATCCAATATTCATTCCTGTTCTTATATTTTTTTTCTTTTTCCACAAAGCTACAATTCTCCAGTAAAGTGTATAGTGAAGAATTAACAGTTAATTTTTAGCTTAATGTAACAAGATAGTCCTGATATTATTGCCTATCATGTAGTCATTTTGAAGTAAATTTAAATTACATGTATAAAACTGTGCCATTTTTTACTCTTGAATTTTTTAGCTCAGACATTTGCAATGGTTGAATTTGCATTCTAATGACATCGAGGAATGGCCAAGATTGACTTCTAAACCCAGTTTACGCAACGTTTTCCTTGGCGACAATCGACTATTTCGGCTAACAGAAGGATCCTTTAATGAACTTCGGAATCTCACCTCTCTTAATCTGAACCACAACTCAATAGTAGACATTGATGCTAACGCTTTTCCCGCTTCTCTGCAAAGTCTTTCGCTTTCCAACAACTTACTCAGACAAGTGCCCATCCAAGCCTTGCAACATCTACAAAATCTTACTTGGCTACAGGTGAGAAACAGTATCTTGTTCACCTATGTTTCATTCTCCACGTCGAGGAACTCCTCACGAAGTTTCTAGTATCCACATAGGCAAATTAGTGTGAGCCATGTGTAACGAACTAGCGTTAGTGCTTATTGCTCCTAACGTGTTATGATTTTTTTTTCCTAAAAGTTCACTAGTCTTCACAAATTCATAAATCAAAGGGAAAACATAGCTGGTTAATAGTTATCACTGGTAAGAATTACACAAAATTGTGGTCAGTTGTTTATCATATCTCAAAGTTTACAAACATTGTCTCAAATAAGGTTTGTAGATACAAGCATTTGAGTTAATAATTTCAGTAAGCAAATAAGTGACTGGAACAAGAGCAAAGGCCGATAACTTCGTCAAAAGTACACGGGCGAAATGCACCCTTTTGAATCAGCATTACCAGAGCTTCTAATAGTTATAGCAGTGTTTAAAACTCATTAACTCAAATTACGTATAACATCTATAGCCCTGCGGTGGCGCAGTGTGGTAACGCGTTCTCCTATTGCGCGGCTAATCCGGGTTCGACTCCCAGCAGTGCAAAAAGAACGCTTACTCAGAGATCTCATAAAGATCGCACTGCTCACTGTAGTCCGGGGTTTGGTTCCCTAGGCCTTAAGAGGTTCGGATTCCTCGGAAAACAGTAGGTCCCGGCGCAGCATGACCACTGTAGTCTTTGAGCCGTAAAACCAAAAAAAAAAAAACTTATAACATCTGAACTGTTTCAACTATTTAGTAATTAAGTATTTAACAATTAATAACCTGAATTAGCTAAACCAGACACCAGCATCCAAATTGAACTGATATAAAACACTTTACTCCCCAATTAGAACTCACACAACAGAATGGGCAAATAGTAGTTCACTCAAACAACATAGGCACAGTATCAGTACAGGAACCGCTAGAACCTGTTATAATACTTCAACCTAATGAACTCGGTCTATAGTTCAATATTTTGAGAATCAGCAACGGTTCAATAGTTAGTATTCAATCACCGGAATTACAGTACTAGCACAACCCATTAAATATGAAATTAGTAATAACATTAAACACTGTAATCTACTGACTATTACAGCAATTAATAAATAACATTAAAGTTAAGTACATCTTCGCTACATAACTGACGGAGTCCAAGAACGTCTCAGAAAGCAGTTGGCTCCCGAAACGTCGTGTTTTTAAACCTTACGCCAGTGTCGAAATAACTGTTTGTTATGGAATCTCCTGGTGAAACTCTGTATTGTTTCGATAACCTTTCAGGTAATTCCATTCGGTAATCAACAACAAGCCTACCTCGCTGGTCTCTATAACATGCTAGAGGATAAGCAGCAGCCAATTGCAACTTCTTCTGAGATTTCTGGCCTTGCGCCACACGACATTCTCCTCAATACGATTGATTCATGAAGCGGGCATTTCCCAACCTCGGCTACCCTCAATGGTGTATTACCTCCGCCGCCGTCGTCGTAGTAGTTCTGTTGACATTAATATAGTTCTTGCCGAAGCACCTGCACCTCGGCAGTCACGAGTTAAAGAATATGACAACATTAGGCAAGCACACATAGAGGCATCCACAACGGTAATTTAAAACTCAATCCAACCCAGTTGGATTGACTTTTAACTTCTTTCGTCAGGAAACGTCTCCGGCCCGTTATACATGATTCATGAGCTTGATGTACGAGTACGAACGGATGTTAGATTATGTCATGAGTAGTTGCTTATTAAAAGGATCTGACGTCATTTTCAGAGGGGATGCCGAAAGTTGCGAAAAGTATGCCTAAAATATATAAATTGGTCTAAAAATTATCTTTATACCTTGTAAAATGTAGCGAACTACATAAGTCTTTATATGGTTTTATATATATATTTATTATTATGTTTTAATATTAAAGTCGTTCTTTCGTGAGCTTCGGTAATAAAAAATAATAGAAACCAAATTTTACGCTGAGCCGTGAGAACACAATTTTGAAATTTATGAAATAATAAATTATTTTTCACGTATGAAGTGCTTTTTAAAAAATTTGAAACGATGCTATTTTGTAACATTATCTGAGAGTTATTTCCTCTATTTTTTGTAAAGAGATCTTTTATGTGTGGAGGTTTCCTGTTGTTAAAGCAATACAAATATAATGAACGTTATTTAACTCCGCCGCTTACACAAAAATTAAAATTTGCTTCTGTGTCATTTATTTTGAGGACAGTACATGCAGAAGTTATGTCTTCATTTGGGAAAAGTTCGATACCTTGGAATCAAACTGATTACAATAAAGCTCACAGCTATTTCTTCTTATTACGATGGGCTCTGCTGTGCTGCAGTAATAACGAATTGGCCTAGCTCACTGTTATCCCGTGTTCGGCTCTCAACTGTGTAAAAATGAACGCTGACCGACTAACTACACACCGTAGTCTAGTGGTTGTTTTCCTAGGCCTTAAGAGCTTCAGGCTCCTCGAAAACATGTAGGTCCCAGCGCAGCATGACCTTTGCTAATCCTTACGCCGTAAAACTGATACCAAAATGATAATTCCTAAGTGAAAAATTACAGTGTGTGTATCAAGTGAGTAACATTTTATATATCACTTTGATGATTTGCGTCATTGAATTCAACTTCTGTTAAATGATTTCACAGAGTTTTATTCACATATATTCACTTCGAGCTATGTTTTCACATTATTTGAATCTTATCTACCATAATTAACGAAGATTCCTCGTCCTCCAACGGTATTTTACTATCGTAGAGAATTTGTGTGTCGTTTATAGGTAATCCACCTTGTAATGTGATGATGTATATATATGCACATGAATTATCAATATGTTTATGACCTTTCGCAAACTTTTTTGGCAGATAAAATCTTTATACATTTAAAAATTATTGACGACAGCAGAGGTTTCGGATGATAATTTGTTTTTTATACATGAGATAGTATTACCCTTCACAGGTTTAGCACAATTGCCAAATGTTCGACACACAGAGCCATCGGGGCGTATTTTGTATAAATTGTTCGCAAAGAAAAGAGTGATGAACCCACGACCTTCTCGTAGCCGGTCAAGGCCTCTCTTCCAACTGAGCTTCAGACGACCTGTCATCCTCCCCTCTGTGAGCACATATAAAGCTTCACTATAAAGGAGTTTATAATATAATATAGGAGTATAATAATATCTCATATATATAAAAACTATCTATCATCTAATATCACCACATCCTCGTTTACGATGAGAAAAATGTCCCGCCTTTAATAGCAGAGATCTATTCCTTTCATTTGATTATAATTTTGTGGATGATATGTTCAAAAGTGGACGACAATATATATTAAAAGTTTCGGGGATCTTCAGGGAGCCTCCGGCCACAGCTTGGAAAGAGCTGGTCTATATCATCGTTTATTAAATAATATAAATGTTGTCGTGTGGTGTAATTGAATAATATTGTAATAGATAGGAATATCATAATATCGGTCTTCTTCATAACGGTGATATTATGTACTTGTCATATGGACGTGTATGTATTCATACATTAGGTAGAGTTCAAGTATTACGTAAGCAATATTTTGGCCATTTCACCCCCACCTCAGAAAGCAAAATTTAACATTGGCTAACATAGGAAAATAAGACCAACGGCAACCCCTCCCCACAAGGTTCTTACGTAATACTTGAAAACTCCCTTATTGAAGAAATATAATATCGGATTAATTTTAATTCCATTAACTTTGACTACTAATAAATGACCGTGCTAGCAAATGCGGATTTATTGTAAAGTTCTTCGAATTGTGGTGAATTAGATGGCCGTCTATCTCCTTGTGCCCTTTGGATATCTAAACTTATCTTAAATCAGGTATGCCTGACTTCATAAGCACTACGTGAAAGATGGTGAAGAAAATCGGCGTCTGGGACCACGGTTACTTTGAGAGAATGTAGAGGGTTGAGTGAGGAAATAACAAAAAATATTTTAGGGGAAATTATTCATTTAAGTTATTATTTGATTTTTGATTTATATAATATTTAACCAGTGGTAAGTTTTCCGAGAAGTTTCCGACTAGTTTTTAATCTTTCTGTGAAAGAAAACAAAACAATGACAGATATATAATACAATGCCCTTTCTTCCACGTCGCCTTATAACTCAACAAATCCTTTTTTTATTTCACCGACATTCTTATAAGTGCCGTTTAGAAAATTCAGCCGGTTAATTTATTTTTAAACTAATTAAAATTAAAATAATTTTCTCTAGCCCAGCGTTAGTAGACGTGGAACATTCTCGGGTCATATGTTGTGCACTTCTGTGTTAGATGCTTGTAAATATTTATTTTTTAAAATTTGTTTTAATTGAACCTGAACATTTATCAGATAAATTAAAAAAAAAAATATATATATATGTATATTGTTTTGCAGATGGGAGGAAACCTCTTTAATGAGCTTCCAAAACCATTGAAACTACCTGTTGAACATTTGTTGAAACTAGACTTTAGCCACAATCTACTCTTCAGTGTCCCATCCAACTTCATGAACGATTCTGGAATCAGCATTACCAATCTTCATCTAGAGTTTAATCATATTCGGACGTTGAGTCGAAGTTCTTTCCAAGGACTAAAACTTGAGCGGCTATCTCTTGCGAATAATCGACTAACTTCAACTTCCATTCCAGACGGCGCATTCGAGGGTTTGCAAAAAGCTCTCAAAGCGCTGGACATCAGTTACAATTTGTTAGAAACTTTCCCAAAAGCCATTAAGGACTTAGAAGTTCTTAATCAACTGTACTTGCGGGGAAATTCCCTTGGGTATATGGACGTTTATGATCTGAATGGTTGTCGTTACTCTCTTGAAGTGCTTGATCTGTCCGGCAACAAACTCAGTAAGATTCCTAGAGAGGCATTACGAACCACGCAGAGGATTTCACATTTAAGTTTACAGGATAACGTAATATCCGAAATTAAAGCCGAAGACTTTGTAATATGGGGACAGTCGTTAACAGCGTTGAATCTTGCAAACAATAAACTACTGTATATATCTGCTGAAGCTTTTTTGGGGACCACTAAACTTAGGGAACTAAGACTGTCATACAACAGCTTTCTCTCTTTAGATCCAGACATTCTGAAGCCTATTAGAGTGACACTAGAAGTCTTGGAAATTGGATCTTTCAACATGCCAGCGTTAAAAGTGCTACAGGGTTTCGAAAAAGTCAAATGGCTGCAAATGGATCATAACAATTTAGAAGAAGTATCACCATCGGCTTTTGAAGGCATGCCATGGCTTATCCATTGTGATCTAGAGGGTAATAAACTGCGCAGTATTCCCTTGGAACTTTTCAGAAGTAAAGTCCACACGAGACTTAACAGCGTGGTATTGGCAAACAACAACATTGAAACCATTGATTCCGACACATTTCATCAACTTCCACTCATCACCAATATCGTACTGTTTGGTAACAATTTAAAGACGTTGCGAAGCCTATCCTTTAGGGACATGAGCATGTTAAACACCATCATCTTAGCGCGAAATCAAATCCAAACGGTTGAAAAAGGCGCTTTTACGAACTTACGAAGCTTAACCAACATTTTTTTCCATGATAACCATTTGAAAGAATTTACATTTGAGATTTTTCGTAATGTTGGTGATGCTAAAAATCCAGTTTCCCTCAATCTTTCCAACAACCAAATAGTGAAATTAAAACCTCTGCTACCCTATCAACTAGACAAACCTTACATCAAAGTGCGCAGCTTAGACCTAAGAAACAACCAGATTTCAAGTATTGAAAAGGGGTTTTTAAGACCTGTTGGTGAAACTCTTCACTACTTGTTCATTTCTTCGAATCACATTTCATCAATCCATGCATTCACTTTCGCAGAAGTTCCACTCTTGCAAGTGCTCCACGCCAGCAACAACAGCATTCCAGATTTACTAACAGGCGTTTTCCAATACAGTCCCATGTTGCAAATCATTGACCTAAGTCACAACAATCTATCTTTTGTATCTAACGGTGCTTTTAATAACCTGAGCTCACTTCGCATCCTTGATTTGAGCTACAATGGACTCAAAACGCTTCCAGAGGATGTGTTTGTTGGCTGCAAGCTTGAGCGACTCAATCTTTCCAATAACAACATATTCCATCCGCCACTTCACAGTCTAGCCCACGCTCAATCGACGTTGCGGTATTTAGACCTGTCTTGAAACAGAATTGGTTCCATTCCCGTAAGTGGTCTCAATCACTTGCACAACCTCTTGAATCTCAACCTTTCTTCCAACAAGCTAACTAATCTAGGCGAAAACATTTTCAACAAGTTGGTTCATCTTCTTCACCTTGACTTATCACATAATACACTCTGGAGACTAGACGATGAACCCTTTAAACCTCTTGTCTCCTTGCAGACATTGCTTCTAACGGATGTCAGCCTTCCCAACGTGCCAAGCTTTCCTCTACCCTCTCTCCGAACACTGGACTTATCGTATAACTTACTCTATAATGTATCCGACCAATCATTTGTACATGTCAAAGATCTGCGACTGCTTGATTTGTCACATAATTACCTCACTGAAATCCCTCAACATGTTTGGCCAACCGTGAGTAGACTAACTTATCTTGATATCTCATACAATCCCATTCAAGTGTTGAATATGAACAGTTTCCGTAAGTTGGAGCGGCTGCGAGAGCTGGATCTGCGTGGACTGGATCTGAAACATCTGGACTCCAGGATACTGCATCATTTGAAGTATTAAAATTCCATTATATGCTTTTAAAACATTTTATGATACAAAATAATACTTTGGTGCACTGCCTTATCTCTGAATTTTATAATAGTCTCTATCAGGAATAAGCACATCAACGTAAAGTTTTCAAAATTATTGGAGGGGCCCAAGCACATATTTTGTACATTTTGACATTACAGTATATGTGTAAAATTGCAGTTTATTTCCAATTATTGGGGGGGGGGTGGCTCGGGCCCCACAGGCCGCCCATATAACTCTACACCTATGAATAATCAATAATCTTAAATAAATGTTGCATTAAAATACGTGTCCCTATAAATTGCCCAAAATTAATACCAAGTACAAGCACAATACTAGGGGCATCGAAAGTTTGGTGAGGCTCTAAAGACATATAGGAACAGAGTTGCACCCCACTAGACTCAAAAGAGAATACAGTGGTGGACTTCTGATAGGTTTTTTAGCCTGCGAGGCTCGATCTCCACATTACTATGTTAATCACTAACTGTAGAAATTAAGGCATGCTAAATCTGCATATTGAATCAAGAAAAGAGAATGTCAAAGTTCCTTCTTTTAAAAAACTGAATAATTCAGTTAAGTAAGAGCTCACGTTATTTTGAGTAAAATATTATGTAGGATGAGTGGGGGGAAGATGGGCATGCGGGAAAGATGGGCACAAGACGATGGGAAGATGGTCATTTCCCATGTACGCAATGCAAAGAACTGATGTTGGTATAATAGTGATGTACTTCAGCTCATGAGTTCGTTTCCAGAAGGTAAAGGCATTTCAACTTCAACTGTCAGGAGAGAAGTATTTTGTAGCTGTTCTAAAAATCACTGTAAGGAAATGTTTTTTATAATTTTTATGCTTACTTCGGTAAGCTTCATTTCATATAATTATTCCGAAAGCGACATAAAACATTTAGGGGAAATTAATGTGACGTTTAAGTTAATTTGTGGCACAAAAAGTGAGCAATGTGTCGCAAACCTTTTATGGCACGACACCATAACTAATAATTTCACGTTGGGGGTAAGACGAGCACAAAATTTGTATGTAAGATGGGCTCCCGAAGTAATATGTTGTTGGCATATTATTTTAAAAACCTTTAGTGTGTAATCTGACATTATATATTCAGGGATTGATGCATGTTTAGGAGAGGGACGTAAGAAGGGGGGCATGACTATGATGAGGGGGTAATAATCTGCGACTGAGATATTGAAAACTTTAAAAAATTAATTGTTAATATTTGTTTAGCGGTTTTTATGGCAAGAGTGCAATACATGGTTCCACAAAACTTGTGATGGAGCCAAAGGATTTAAACATTTCGTATGCCAAATATGGGAAGATTATAACTGATATGAACTGGTATGCCCATCTTATACCTACGTGGGCCCCATCTTACACGTAGTATGGGTGAGATGGGCATTTTGCAATTCTTTCTTTCTTTTGTTTTTTCATAAAAATGGCTCGGCAGTTTAACATACACTGAAAAGTCTAAGTTTCAGTATCAATAAAGGTTCATTCTACAATATCACATACTGTTTGTACAAATTTATTCAATATATCAAGCTGCAGATAAGATACAAATAACTATGCCCATCTTACCCCTACTCACTCTAATATAAATAAAAAAAAAGATTACATAAATATATTAAATCTACTGAATGTAAAATTGAGTTACACGTCATATTGCATTTTGATTAAGCTCTTGTGAAGCTTCTTTCAGTTGCATTGCACAGCATCAGTTACATTAAATGAATTGCCGCAATTAAACACAGACATGATGAGATAAAGGTTCATTGATATTTCAATTACTGTCTTTAAATATTTAACCATGATAGCACAAGAACCCTCGTTTATTCATCCACATGAACACAATTGATAAATTTGTACAATATATTTATAATTTTGCCAAAATTGATATATCACAAGTAACGACTAAACTAATGTTTCACACTAAATAAACGGCTGAACGAAATAAAAAGAACCTTAGCTTAACAAAGGCTTTTTTGATGGCTCAACTCAACGTTTTTTCTCCTTAGAAAGTCCTTGAACAATTTAATGAAAATTTGGCTTTTCAATCCAGTTAATGATATCGTAAGTAAACAGCAATTTCACCAATATTCTTGTGTTACATAAGCGTCAATAAGTGTGCAAGAGGAGCAAAATTCTAAGAGGAAAACCATTGTTTCCAAAAGAAAATGATATATGCGATTTCGTTTCAGATAAATAAAGTTCATTCTGTGGAATTAAATGCTCAGAAAAAGATCAAATGTGCATAATAAGCGCTTTAACAACGCAACTGGATATTTTCTTTTCCACGTTGCGTTGATATATTCCAAACATAGGTAAACATAGGTAAACATAACTTCCTTTGAACAATTCGTTAAAAAAAAATACTTACAAACTTGTGTCCTGCATATGCGCAATCTAGCCCGCATTGGAATTATTTTGTTTATTAATAGTTCATTAATATGTCGTGTAATAATGACGAATAATATCCTTATTAGAATTAATCATAGTAAAATTATTATACATTAATTTAGTTTGTGACAATCTACAGAATGAAGCTAAAATTGAAGTTCCTCATGCAGGTTCCTTAACACATTCAAGACAAGCACCTATGCGAGTCTGCGGTCATTTCGGCTCAATAATCTCTTGTCTAAATCAAACTGCCTCAAACAAGTGGTCGTCGAAGTAGAGGAAACGAACCTATCACACCAACTGCAGTGGACATTTGGCGCCAAACTACGGGACCTTACCATCACGGGTCGGAACCTACAGTACATCATTCCAGATGCTTTCTTGGGCTTACAGACTCACGAATTGACCCTCAGGATTACTGGGACAAGTATCAGCCGACTTCCCAAGGGGCTCCTAAAGTATCTTGCTGACATTCGATATCTGACTTTAGACCTTAGAGGTAATCTCCTAACATCAATGAACGAAGATGTTCTGAGCCCTGCCATCAGAGCCAATTCCGAAGTTCTCACAACGCAGCACATTTCCGGTGAGTTTCCACAGGCAGATTTTTTTTTTACGCAGTAATCTATATTTTATATTGATGGTAATATATCATTTTAGTAGTGTATGTGTCTATATGTATGATACATGTGCAGCAGGCCGACGGGACGCCGTTTTACACGAATAATTGTGACGCTGTAGATTGCGCATTGTTTAGCGCATGTGCTGGCTTCACACTTATGAGTAAAACTGGATATCCCATGTATGCGATAATGCAGGAACTTACGGATTCTAGTTCTTTGTGCTGAAGATTGGAGTAAGGATTAAACGGCGCAAATTCCAAAAACGTAACAACTTTATAGTAAAAGATTCCAAAGTCAAGCAGCGAAACATAATACGGCAAAGGTTGACTAGAATTTAATATTAGTTTCTCACTATAAACATTATGCTAGTACGTCGACATTTACCGTCTAAGTGGAACAACTTCACGTCCACATAGAAACAAGTAATTCGCTCCGGCACGAGTGGTTAAAACTATATGAACAGTGGCGTGCAATGCAGTGTTACAACAATCAAATATATAACTTAACCTATAGATAAATGCACATGCACTAACCAATACGCAATCTACAACGTCACAATTATTAATGAAAAGCGGCGTCGAGTCGGCGTGCTACACATGCTTATAGCATTGCTGGTGCCTATAATCGAAAGATATATATTTCCTGTCTATCTCCATAGTGATACATATCCATCCGAAGGTTGTATGCTATATATATATATATATAGAACGGTTTCACTGAATGTATTCCAGATTCCATAATTCTCTCGTCTAAAAACACGAAAATTTAAGTAGTGAAGGCATATGTAGTCTCTATACAATTTGGAAGCTTCTATGCGAATGTTTGTTTGTTTGGCTTTTTTATGGCGCAAGAGCATCTGGGCTATACTGCGCCATCTATGCGAATACAGAATTCATACTGACCTATTACTATTACGAAAATTTTTCATACTGTTCCTCATCCGTTTGATTTCTAAAACTATTCATTGAATTCACTATGTGTGATAATATATTTTACTATTTTGTATGTATATGTACGCGTGAGAGAGAGAGAAGAGATACTGGTTAAGATCAGTATCTCAAATTGTCTATAGTTTTACAAATTCAAAATGACAAAAAATTGGTAAAGCTAACAGTATTAATTTACTTCTATAAAACATTTATAGCATGAATTTATGATTGTGTTCTTAAGAAATAGATTTCTATGATTATACTTTTCGGAATAAATGCGTAATATATGTATTTATTATTATTCACACATAAATTCACGAGAATGACGGGTTCATCGGACTCATTGCAAATCAACTTCAAATAGATTTAAGTTATTTTGTAGATTAAAAAACATCCTACATTGTTTTAATAACAGAATAATGATAATGAATTTGGTAATCGGAAAATAGCAATCAATTTAATAACTAAATGATGATGTTCGGTCACTCTACTGCCCAATAGGCAGGGGGATTTCTGAATTTTTTTTTCAAAAAACGTGTCAATTTTATTCCCATTAAAAATGGATAAAACAAATGAGAAAACCTAACCCCGGATAAATTCATTTGTCAGTATGTTATCCTTTACTTTTGTTTACTAAATCTCTTAGGCTGCTATATCATATACATACTATGAAAAATATTAATATTTTGTCTGACGCTACCTGTTACTTATTTTTCTCTTATATGGCGCTCATTTTTAGATAATTTATACCACAATATCTGTGAGCGAAACCATCACTAAATACAACAATTCCAAAGAATAGGGTTAGGCCCAAGTTAGCACACTATTAAAACTATAGAATGCAAATTTTTTTTTTCTTTCTCTTATACCTTTTGAATTTTCAGCTTTAAAATTTTTTCAAAGTAAGCTAACTTGCTGAATAACTTTGTTTGCACTTTGAAATTTTCTATGCCAGTCTAGAGAAGCGACGGAAGATCGTGGTACATGGTGAATTAAAAATAACAATCTAAATTGAAGAGTGTTTTACCGATAACATTTTAGATCAGATGCATTTTCGGTAGCTTGAGGGGGGGGGTTTTGCGTTACGATCTCTTTCATTCTAAAATCGTATATAAAGTGTGAGTTATCGCTGCTACTCTCATCAAATATCTTCGGCATACATACTTTTTTACCTTTAATGCAAGATTGAACAAAAAATCCGCAAAGATTCATTAATTACGCGAGCCATTCAAAATCCATTAAGTCGTTGAAAAAAGCCAACTCAGCAAAAAGCATTGAACCTCCCAGCCATACCGAAACATTAGTTTTAAATCGCGATCGTTGAAGAATATTAAAATTGTAACTAAATGCACAAGGTCTGTAAAGCAGCAATTAGGTCGCTCGTTTAAAATTTGAATGATTGAATTTCTAACAATGAAATAAATGGGATAAAGCTTGCAATAGATGCTCTAGATTGTTTTTAATTAATTAATGACTTTACGTTATTAATCACCCTGGACTTTTTCATTACTAACGATTAACATAATGATATTTCGTCTAAAACTAATTCCTTTAGTAAACATATACTAACTCCGATTTGGTTAACGTTTTAATAAATTTTCTTATATCAGCAACTTTCGTTCATAAAATTCTATGTGCTATTTTAATTTGTATATTTGGTAGTACTTACTTGATGTTTTTGTAGTATTTAATTATAGATTAGAGTTACGTACAGAGCTCGAATGTGAGGGATCCATTTTTTACATTGACACTGTAGAGTTTGCCAAACCCTTATTAGATAATCTACCTAATCCTCATGGTCTGTGAAAAATAAATTTGTCACAATATTAATGATTTATATAGTCAAAATATTAACATATATGATGCTGACTGAATAATAAAGATAATAAACAAATAAAGATTATTATTAATATGGAACATTCCAGCACCCACGTTTTTAGCTCAAACTAGAGCTTTTCGTTATAGGAGAAAAAGAGGCATCGTCTCCGACCTAAATTCAAACTAAGGTATCTCCGTTGAGCCTAGAGTCCCTTGACTGCTAGACCATCGAGGTCGAGGAACGAATCTCTTTTTTCTCCGCATATATATAGGTTATATTATTACCCCTTCGCAAGAATAACATAATTGCCATGTAGTGGTCAACATAGAAAAGCCACCGGGGCGAATTTTTTTGCATTGTTTCGTGGGCAATTATTATACGTGAAAATTCCGACACCCACGCTTATTAACTCAAGCTAGAGCTCATTTTGTCATAGGAGAAAAAGAGGAATTACTTCTAATATATGTATTTAATATATTTCCAATACAATTTCCTTTATTGATTTTGTATAATTATGTGTTTATCATGCAATTTACTAGATTTATATAAAAGTAATAGGCTATTTATAGAAATTGTAGCTAAGGTTAAAAAATTATGCTTATAAAGTGATGTCTTTGCACTTTTTCAAGGGCTTCAGAAATTCTTTTTTTTTTTTTATCCCTCACCTAGAAATTGTTCGAGTGTATTTCAGTCCAAAAGAAATTCAGAAACTTCTCAACGACTTATTAAAATGCTCTTTAAATACAATATACGCTTTATTCTTTGCTCATACTCAGAGCTCGACACAATAAAGAAAAGAAGCTGATTTAATTAGAAACATGCAGTTAGATTGAAGTTTATCTGAAGATAATTTTGTTAAGGACGTCTAATTTTTTTTTCATACTTTATCCAAAGCGGCTGTTGCAATTTTTTTGCCTCGTATTCTTCTCGTCTGCATTCAATGGCACTGCGAATAATTAACGTTGAAAATAGCAATATTATTAGTAATTAACGGTTCAGGACTTATAACATCATCTACATCAGAGGTTCCCCACCAGGTTTTGCGTGGTGGAAACTTCTAAAGGTGCGATAAAGAGTGGTTCACGTCCTGAAGTGGCATACCACGAGCCATTATTCGACTAGCTGCCAGTGTACTTCGAGAAGCGAGAGCAAAATTAATTGAAATTTGCTGAATTTACGTTGGCATTATCTGTACTGAGATAAAGCTTTTTCTTCTTAAGTTCTATTTAGTCACCCGCAGTATTGTATGTGGTTCAAAACTTAAAAAGCGAGCTTTTTCTTCTTCAAATGTGATATTACTTTTGCACATGGTGCGAAAATTATACAGCTATTTCTTAATGGGTGTGATGTACCTAGAAAAAGTTGGGAATCCACTGGTCTAAGTGTTCATTCAATATAAATGTATATAGCGCCCTAATTACCATCCACGATAACCAATTATTTCCACATAATGACGAATTAGCTCCATTCAATATTGAAAATTTACATGCGTATTCGTAAGACGTAGGGTCTTCATTGATCATGCATGGTTATCCCATTTGGCGACTTGCGAATCAATCTCATGAATGGCAATTGAAGCTTCACGTATGGTGCCGATATGGCGTAATATTAAAATAATATATAGAGTATATAGTATGAATCCCTAGAATATTATCACATATATTTTGTAATGTGGCGTAACTTTACGTACCGATATTTACAGATTTTTTCTCATTATCATTATAAAAGTTTTCACCAATAAAATAAAAATGTGTAATTCTGTACTAATTCTTCTAGGTGGAGTCTTGCTGGAAAATAATCCTTGGGTATGTGGCTGTAGTCTGGTGTGGTTGGGACATTGGATAAGACGGTGGATGAGAGAAACACTCAGAGTTCAGATGCTGCATTTTGACGGGTTTCTGTACGCCCAAAACCTTGCAAGGAAGACAATGTGTACGCTACCTGGTACAAACACGACCATGGCGGTGGTAGATCTGGATGCAGCTTTCTTCGGTTGTGAGCCGAATGACCACAACAGCGGTTCCACTACTGTCCAAATCCATCTCTGGTCAATGTGCGTGGCGTTAGTGATCACCCTTCTGATCTATTACTACGACCACATCCCAAGCTGGACGAATCTGGGCTACCGAATATTGACATTTTGTGTATCCAACTCGTCGTAGCACACTTTGGAAATTAATAAGCTTATTAAAATATCAAATATGGAAAAATTATTAAATATGAATGGAGATAGTGAGTTAAAGCCGCATATATTGCCTGCTAGAATTTAAATTTTTTGATATGACCAGTTTCTCAGCAAACTCTCTTCAAAAGCTAACCTAATAACAACATAAACTGTGCTCTCAGATTTATAGCAGAAAAAGCGATTTCGCTTGAATTGCTATTAAAACAATGATGGATAATATGAGCAAAATAATGCCTAAATACATATTATATATATACTTATGATTAAACATGAGTTATACACATATAAATACGAAATAATGATATAAGAAAATGCTGTCCAAAGTTTAATAACCATATTGACGTTTAAGGCTAGATTTTCAAGTACCCATGTTCTGTAGCTCCCATTAAATTCAGAGTCCACCCTATGACGATGTCTGTCTGTTCGTTGTTTTTTTGAAGTATCAACCACTTCGATGATAATTATCTCATCCGTGAGAGAGGGGAAGATAATAATATCATCAATGAATATAATAATAAAATTACAAAACATGCCCCGGTGCCTATGTGTTTATGATTTGGAAATTATGTTAATCCTTAAAAGGGTAATAATATTTTACAAATAGCATCTTTATTTTTCATAAGAGCTCTAGTGAAATCCATAAAACATGAGAGTGCCAGAAATTTAAATTTTAGTAATAATTCCCCGAGAACCTCCGCCATAAAAATAGCCTAATTTTACACATGTTGATATTTATTTTGAATTTTTTTAAGTTCCCATATTTACCACATTCTTAAAAGAGTTAGAGCTTAATCTTATTTACATGATGCGTGGGTTTTAGTTTGAATATAAAAAAGTTTCTATGGCTGAAAATTTCACAAAAACTATACAATAAAATTGTCAAGTTGTAATAACTAAAGGCATTTAAAGCCGTTTCTATCCCAATTCAGAATGTCGAATATAACTTTCATTATATACCTGGAATATAAAATATCTACTCCCGTATGTCCGAGAGGGGGAGATATAAACAAATAATATAACCATATATTTAATTATTAACGATTTATAACTTAAAATTTATATTTTATTTGATGCCTCTGAAACTTTAAAAAAAGAAGATTCACCAATTTTACCGATTTAAATAGCCAATTTTGCCAAAGGTATCCTTATTTTGGAATTATTCTAATTGCCCATGAAAGAAATTCTGGCACGTTTATGTGAGTATTTATTGCAATTTTTTTTATCTTATTCGGCATTATTACAAATAAATTTGACACCCACGTATTAGTAGCTCAAACTAGAGCTATTTTTGTTTAGAAGAAAAAGAGACGCCGTCCTCATCCCAGATTCGAACCAGGGTCCCCGCGGTGTCTTGACCTACTAGACGAATGAGAACAAGAACAAACGCATTTTTCTCCGTATATGAGGATGTAAGATATTATTACCCTTCACAGGGATAACACAATTGCCAAATATTGGTCAACACACAAAGCCACCGGGGCGAGATTTTTGTGAGTTTTTCATAGGGGACTTTTTTTATTACCAATAAATTTGACACCCACGTATTAGTAGCTCAAACTAGAGCTATTTGTTGTTTAGGAGAAAAAGAGACGCCGTTTCTCATCCTTGCATTGTATAACATTCGACAATATGTCAGCTCTTCCTAACGATTTTCAAACAACTTTCTATAATAATTACAATAAAATTTTAAATTATACTAATCACCTTCGTACAAAAATTTCACAGCCATGTGACAAGAGAAAATGCATTCATGCATAGTCCAAAATACTAAGAAGTATTATCAAATATATTCATATATTAAAGATAAGCAATATTTAAGAAGCGTTGCGTTTAGATAAAGTATATTAAAATTTCTTATAATTTATTTTGAGCATTTGAACTGTTACCTTACTCATGGCTTATTATAAACACAAAATATTACACTCAAAAACGTACTGCACTGGGACCTCTCTACAGAACTTTTCCATATTATCAGAAAAGCAAACGAATTTCGAAAAATGACATATAAATACCATAAAAAAAGTTTTAAATCGACCAATAAAGAAAAGAGCATGGAAAAAACTACGTACCCTATCATACAAGAAATACTACATTCACAAAGAGCGTAGTATATAAGTTAAATGATGGTCGATAAATATACCGTTTCCCTCAATTTTATTTAAACTGAAAACTATTTGACAGCGAAGACTTCTCTCTGTCAATTTATGGCCCCGCCGAAGTGCAAAACGCAAAAATTCCGTAAAATATGCGACTCTAAAGAAATAGCCTGTCCACATATATACTTAAACAGCTTTGAAACCTTTTCCGTAGTATTATATACCGCAATTATTCATAATGCTTTTGGGAAATAGTACATGGCTTGGTATTTGAAGGCGACTATGTATTGATTCACAATTTGTAAGCATCTCAAGCAATATGCAAAAAGAAATGTATTTCTTTCAACCAAAAATGGTAACTGTCAAGCATATACAGTAAAACTTTCTTGACAGACAATCCCAAATAGCGGATATTTTTCCAATTCCCCGTCCTAATGCTTTTTATCACCTAACCCGCCGGAATAGTGAACAGTAGGCCTGTAGCCAAGTTGGGGCAAGAAGGGGCGTGGCCCCGATTGCCCCATAGAGTTATATACGTATATATATAGAACAATCCCTTTGTACCCTGCACCCCATGTGCCCTTTGCCATGCCCCTCCACCCTGGCTACAAGTCTGGTGGACAGATACTTGTTTCGATATAACAATTCTTTAGAGATGTTATTGTATCTATACAGGAACACCTCTGAATGAATAGTGTACACCTCAAAACTTGGGTAACTGTCCTCTATTCAGAAAAGTTAGGGAATAACAAGCACTGGGTCTAGCAATTAGAAAAGTGTCCTTAAATTAAACCAAAAGTTTTACATACACTATTTAAAGTATAGGAACGATTCCGCAAGAATTTCCAAAACCTGACAATGTTGACATATGCTATGGAAAACATATGATAATGTGCAACAAGAAATGCATAAAAAAATCACAAAAAGAACTAAATAACTAAACAAAATCTTAACTGAAATTTTGTCCTTTTAATTCTGCGCATTGGAAAAACAGAAAGAACCTATTTACTTCCTTTTCCAAAACAACATATATTATACTGAATTTTAATTTCAATATTAGTGACACCGTTAGACATCGTGAATGAACAATAAAGGATTTTTTTTGTACGTGTGTGTGTGTGTGCGCGCGCCATCGGCGCCGACGGCATGAAAATATTGGGGGGCTAATAATAACTTTAAAAGTCATTTTGTTTGAAAATGAAGATGGATACGGAACCCTAATGCCAACATTTGGGGGGACGAGTCCCCCTGTCCCACCCGTGATGTGCGCGCATTTATGCGTTGGGAAAGACGATAAACGGAAGGCGGGTCTGTTATCCCAGAGAAGATGTGGCGGGCACATAGTTTTGCAGGTGTTATAGAACTGGAATACCAAGAGTTTGAAGTTGTGAAACTCTTTCTTATGCAATTTATTCAAAATTCTTCTTTTGTTGCAACGAGCGAAAACAGCAATTGAAAATTTCGCTTCAGATTAATTTTAGTTATTATTGATAGTTCTTTTTGCTTTTTTCCATGAATTTTCCGTTGAAAAGCGACATATTTTCCCATATTGATAAATTTTGGAGACCTAAATTTTCTTCCGCTGAATCCTTCTCCTCTTCCCTTTTACAGAATGTACAAATATTTTGATGTAAATTCGTTTAAGGGTTAGTATGTCCTTTCCCCCTCAAAATCTTCTACCGACCGGTTCGCTGCCTACTGATCAATCAAAAAATTCTTAAAATATTAAAAAACTCCTAATAATTAATTAAAAATTATAAAAGTATGACAATAAGTCAAGAAAAATACAAATTTTTAGTATTTCCTAACTTTAAAAAATTCAGAATTATTTTCATATCATGTCAAGAAAGTAAATTGTTGTTGGTAACAAAGAATTCGTGTGAGGAGGGAGGTCGTATCTAAAAATTTTCACCCGATCTAAACCTTGATAATCTTAACAGTAGAGCTCCTATTATATTAGGAATAAAAAGAGTGGA
This sequence comes from Dysdera silvatica, assembly GCA_006491805.2. Taxonomy (NCBI): domain Eukaryota; kingdom Metazoa; phylum Arthropoda; class Arachnida; order Araneae; family Dysderidae; genus Dysdera; species Dysdera silvatica. Next base: position 170,781,561 of record QLNU02015003.1, read on the forward strand.
CCTGATTTGGTATAAGCAAGTTTTCGAATAATCCAGAAATTGAATTTTCTGTGTAAAAATGGCAAAAAACTACAACATTTATCTAAAAACGCATTTAATTGCAGTTCTTTGGAAATAGTCCGATATATTTCTTTCACCACGTATCTTCATATATGTCTGATATCTACCGTTTGTTCTGGTTTCTCTCTTAAAGCCGAGGTGTACTATAAAACAAATTTAAATTCTTTTGCCGAAAACTCTGTACGAGTGTTCATGGGGGTCCATACGAATTCTTCTATGGAAAAAGCTGAGAAAAATTATTACTTTCTTCTCAAAGCTGTCAAGAATTTTAGTGAATGTACAAGATACCAAAACGCTACAAAAATAATTGATACTGCTTGACAATTAGTAATGAGCTAAAAAGTACCTTATTTTAAAATGTGACTGTAAAACTTTTGAAAGTAAATGCATAGCAGGTTCGGGCAAATAAAATTTTTAAAATACTAGGGGAGGGCTCGAGCCCCCTAGCAGTCCCCCCCCAGATGGACGCCCCTGTGAGTGTCTACAATAATAATAAGCGTAGCAAACCATTTCTCTCTCTCAATGCGGGTTGCGATCGAGAACGTCCTAGTAATTGGAATTCTACTGTTGTTGATTACCTTTCATAGCAATATAAGGATAGCCTTGCATATAGCGCCAACCGTTATATATATATATATAGATTAATGTGGGTTAAGTGATATCAAATAATTTCTAAATAGTCGTCGTCAAATCAAGCTTGTAAACATCTGCCTTGGCATTATTCATGATGAAACGATGCTTTCTCTATATCTCCATAATACTTGATGCAACAACAATTAATACGTGTAGAAGCTAACTTTAAAGTAATCTGTGTTGTAAACACAAGCGTGCAAACGAGATGTTTTGTACATATGTCTCTGCGTAGAAAATGTATTGCTATGTGAGAAGCGAATATAGTATACCCATAAGTATAAAGCTCGAAAATATGTATATGTATGTACGTGTATAGCAAGAGATAAAGCTGTATAAAAGTGAAATGTACATTTCATAATATAAAAAGTGCCAGTGAACTATGATGTCTGTCCTTTTATTGTTTCACGTGTCTTTTTCCTTTATTTCTTACATGCCTCTTAACTGGAAAATAAATACTTATTTTTCATCAATACGAAAAACACTATGCCTACAAAATATATTATGTCCGGTGTGTAAATTACGATCTTTTATAAATGAAGATCTGCGTGTATAGCTGTATGAGATAAATCGCTTTTAGCGCCTTTGCAAAAAGAAAAGTTCATCGTGAAAAGAGAGAGACCTCGTAAAGCAGAAACTCATAAAAAATAAGAGTTCATAAAGCGGGAACTCATAAAGCAAGCATTTCTTTTTATGAATGAATGCGCATGTTGTATTGTAACGCTATACGTGTGGTTCGAAATAACATATTTATGAATGCTTAGTATTTACTTATTAAAACTAAGTTACTTACTTTTAGTTTAATTGGCACTTAAGCAAGAACTCGTAAACCCATTAACTCGTAAAGTAGATAAAACAAGTAGCAAGTAGATAAAACAACAAGAACGTGGATATTCAAAAAATTCCAGTGTCTTCGAAAAAAAGTCAAGAAATGTAAAGTAAACTATAGACTAGGGGTTGCCAACTTTGCGCCGGGCGAATTGGCGGCGTCTGCCGAAAGTTTTCAAACATCTCATAACACAATAAGCGTCAGAATAATAGTTTAAAAAAATTATACACACAAGGGAAGCCACGATAGAATGCTCATTTTATATAGCTGTCAGAAAACTTTTATTTTCAAAATAGTAACGTTTATTAGCCAAATTACTAAAGTGTTGGCCTAAAATTTACTACTCTCGTTTGACCTAAAACTTGAAATTGTTAGCAAAATTATTAGTGTTGAATAATATTAATAATATTATTATTATTTACTTACTGTGTTAGCATTATAGAGCTGTTTATTGTCTCTTTCAATAAGATAAAATTCCCTGTCACACAATAAGGAATACACGTAGGAATGCATCGTGAAAACTGAAATTAAAATATTGAATTGATCTAATCAAAGTTCAGATCAAACGCAAACTGATACCTCTGGGGTGAATCAAACTAAAAGCTATAACTTCAGCTGCACCTCTGCCTTTTTCAAAATCATCTCTAGCAATTGCCTTGCAGGAAGAAGGGGAATAAAATTTGCGTCAAAACGCACTGAAATTTATCGGAAGATATTATATCTTGACAAGGGTTGCCGCCAGAACTAAAGCCAGCAGTGGTGGTAACATTAATTATTAAAATGCAACAGAAATACATTTTCGAAGAAAACTGCTTTTGATAATATGGTATATATATAAAATGGTGCCCAAAATCAAGGTTGCGCTCAATGTTATTTCAATGGGAGAGGTACATATTTTGCTCTGTAACTTTCGATGTGCTTTATTTATAAAAAATCATTTTACAGAAAATTAAAGAGCTATAAACACTTAACATAATTATAAAAAGTCAGATTTTTTAGTCATCCTATAATAGGGAATCCACCTGAAAGTTATGCAAACATTGGTAGTCGAAAACGAAAATTTGTAAAAAACTAATTCAGAATGACAATTTTTCTCACATAAACATGCAAAATTATTAGAAAATAATTGTTGATGCTTATGTCAGTAATTGTTAGTTTGTTATCTTAATTACGTTTTTTATGAATTTTGTTTTTAACCTTAATTTTTGTACCATTTTTGACCGTGGGCTCTCCTTTATAGGGTACCTAAACAAATTTGATTTTTTATAATTCTGTTAAATGTTTATAGCTTTTTAATTTTCTGCAGAACGAATTTTTATAAATAAACACATCGAAAATTACAGAGCAAAATATATACCTCTCCCAAGGAAATGACATTGAGGGTAAGTTTCAATTTCTACACCAGTAGATACGTATATCAAGTTTCGTTTACCCGTATAATTTTACAGTACAAATAGAAAATTTAACAGGAAACATCAAACTTTAATTTAAGTCAAGTCAAATATATATTTTGTTTTTATATGTCGCATATAAACTCGAGTTGACCCTTCACCTGGCCAGCAAAGAGAAGAACTGATAAATCTAAATAAAATAGAATAAGAACTGATAAATCTGACTGACCTTACCATTCCTTCAAGTAATTTCATTAGTACATAAAATTAAGTAAACAATTTAATTAGCATACATTCTTTGAAAATGCAAAATGATTTTAATCTATGGGCATCGGGCACATCCTTTTCGATTGATAAAAAGCGGTAAAGGCAGAATGACCATTTGAAGATTTCGTTTCCAGATTTGATATTTTCGTTTTAGAATTTTTGAATTTGTGTCAGATGGACGCTAAAAGAGGGGGGTTTAAAACAAATGTAATTCAAGCTTTTTGGATTAAGTTTCTCGAAAAGGAAACGTATCGCATTCTAAACCAGCTCGAAAAACATTGAAAAGCAAAATTGAAAAAGCTACGGGGTTGCTTTTAAAGCTTTTATGTATATTTTTCTAATACTTTTGTTTCTCCCTTAGCTAATTTAAGAAGTTTTAAAATAAGAAATAATCGATTACGCGTACAGAGGCGGCTACGGTTATTCCTTATTCCAAATCGTTGCAAAACACCCGTTGGGTATTCAGAACTGTTATTTCGCAAATTCCTATTTCGAACGGACTAAGCAGAATTCAAACTCCGATTAAGTCCTCTCAGCGGATTAAGCACGGGGAAAAGACATTACGTTTGATAGTATTAAACGAAGACGGTACTAATATTTTAAGAGTTCAAAATCTACATTTTTACCGAAAAATATTCCATTTCTAAGAGTTAAGTTATGGGGGAAATAAGACATTTTTCCGCCTCTTAAATGCGCAGACGTTAAAAGCTAAGCAGTCTTTGAAAGGAAAAGAGGATTTATCCTGGATTTTAGCATTTATTTCCAGAAATTTTGTTTACTATTTGTTTTTTATTTTCATGCATGTTTATTTGTTATTACGATTTTATATTTCATAAATCGTCATTAAATGCATACCAATAACAACGTAGTGGATTTTTCTTATTACAGCAAATATAAATGCCTCCATGAAGGTACATTTAACATAAGTATTGGGTATAGCAAATAATTTCAAATTAGGAGTATTTTAGTATATCATAAAATCTGCTAGAACCAGAAAAAAAGCGGAAAGGTAGCGACTAGGAGAAACAATAAAAGTAAACAAAAGGACACGAAAAAAGGAAAACTGAAAGAAACAACAAAATGCAACAATGAAAATTAAGAGAAAGGAAACAAAGGGGAAACGGCGGAAGGAAGTAGAATGGAAAGACAAAATAAAATAAATATTTGTGTTTTCAATATATATATGTACAACTATACAGATATATTTAAAAGAAAAGTTAGAATTATACAAAAATTTGAAGAAAAAAATTAACTTTTTATGCAATGCCATATATATTTCAGTTTCATGTGTTTCTAATATATATATATATATATACGTACTAAAACTTTACTTTCTTAAACACTAATTGGAAAGACAGAAAAGACAGAAGCTCATTAGGAAACAAGTAAGTAAGAGGGTGGATTTAATGAAACTGAAAGTAAATACCGAGGCATTCAAGTTGGAATTAAAAAATCGCTTTTCTGCACTGGAAGGACTTATTGAAGAAGTTGATATCTCAGAAGCAAATGAAAACATTGTTAAGACAATAGTTGAAACTGCTGGGGAAATTGGTGGTGTAACCTGTAAAAAGCACAATAGCAAATTATCTGAGAAGACGAAACAGCTCATGAAAAGGCGAAGAGATATGAAGGTGGACAATCAAAATACCAGTTCCAGGATTGAGTACATAGAACTTTGTAAAACTCTGCGCAAAAGCATGAAAGAAGACATAAGAAAATTCAACTGTGAGCTAGTAAGGAAAGCCATTGAAAATAACAAGAGCCTTAGGGTTGTTAAAGGAAGTTTATCTGTTGGGAAGAAACACATCATTGCATTAAAAGGAGAGGATGGCACCGTAACAAGAAATAGGGAAGAAATACTTAGAAGAGTTGAAGAATTCTACAAAAATCTATACGAAAGTAACAGTGGATTAAACGAAGACTCTGAAATAGTCGAAGGAACAGCTCCTAAAATCTTAAAAGAAGAAGTAGCATTTGCAATAAAAAGTATGAAGAAAGGAAGAGCCCCTGGTGATGATGGTATTACATTAGATATCTTAAAAGAAGCTGGAGAACATGTAGAATCCATACTCGCAAAATTCTTTACCAAATGTCTTAACAGCGGTAACATACCAAACCAATGGGATTCTGCAACAGTAATTCTTTTGCATAAAAAAGGTGATAAAGAGGATTTGAAAAATTACCGACCAATTAGCTTGTTACCTGCTATTTATAAAATCTTCACAAAAGTGCTAACACATCGCCTGCAGAAAAAATTAGATGCAGCTCAACCAAGAGAACAAGCTGGATTTCGAAGTGGATTCAGTACAGTGGACCATATTCAAGTATTAAGAGAATTAATTGAAAGAACACATGAATATGAACTTCCATTGTGTGTGGCATTTATTGACTATGAGAAGGCCTTTGACTCTATTAAAACATCAGCAGTCATCAACTCTTTAAGATCAACAGACATTGAGGATGTGTACATTGACATGGTGAAACGTGTGTATAAAAATGCAAGTGCAAAATTTCGGTTACATAAAGATACCAAAACTATCAAACTTGGCAAAGGTGTGAGGCAGGGAGATACCATTTCTCCAAAACTTTTTACTTCAGCTTTACAGATGATTTTTCAGCAGATAAATTGGAATAACATTGTTATTTTTTCAACGAACCCATCAGAACTCCAAGACATGGTACAGGAGCTTTCAACTAGAAGTAGAGAGATGATTCCCGCTCGACGAGAGCGGTCTCAAGGCACGTTGCTCTTCCTTTTCCTTCCTTGTTCACTTTGAATTTTACTTTTTGCCATTTTCTACATCTCTCCTCCAAGGTGATTTCTCTGGTTACTGCCCCTAGTTTTGCTTCGCATCGATGGTTCGGATTTAAGCAGTTTAATTGCCGTCTCCTGCTCCACTCCTCGCCACTTTCTTCCTCAACACTTTTTCTTGCAGTGGCCGAGTGACTGTTTACAAAGAATGAAGCATCGGAGTTCAGGCAGTATGTGTTCTTTCCGGGATCCGTGTGCTGCCTTTCTGCCCATCTTTTCTACTCAGCGTTCGTCCTTTTCGTCAATGGTGCCTCTACTGTTTCAGCTGTTGATATTCTTCACCTGTCTCTCGGTGCCTTCACGCCTCCTTATCCGTGTCGGCTCATTTCTGCTGTCTGATGTCCTGCTTGCTCGGCCTGATGGTTTTACAACCATCTGCATCTTCACCGTTCACCGTTTCCTGCTCATCTTCATCAAACTTCAACAGGTTTGCCCTGCCTTTTCTAGATGTTTGAAACATCACCAAGCATCACATCCTTATCATCCCTTATCGTATTGGTGAGCAGGAGCGGTAACTCATCACTATGGCTTCGCCATACCTCTTATAGGAATACAATCTGCCTCAGCGGACAACTTTTCCAATCACTATTTGCACACAGAAGGAGAAAAAGACTAGAAGTAAAGAAGTTGGACTCAAGATGAACCTACAAAAAACTAAGATCATGTTCAATAATTTTGTAGAGGAAACAAAAATACAAGTTGACAACATTGAGCTAGAAATTGCTGATTCATATATTTACCTTGGCCAGCTGATTTCAATGGATGGCAACATTATGAAAGAACTCAACAGACGTATTAAACTTGGCTGGAGTGCATTTGGAAGAAACAGTTTTATCCTGAAGGGGAAATTGCCTTTGTGTCTAAAAAGAAAGGTCTTCAACCAGTGTGTATTGCCAGTCCTCTCTTATGGATCAGAGACATGGAGTCTAACAGTTGGAGCAATACGAAAGTTACAGACAACGCAAAGGAGCATGGAGAGGTGCATGCTTGGAATAACTAGGAGAGATCGAAAAAGAAACACTTGGGTGAGAGAGCAAACTAGAGTAGAGGACATCATTGTTAAAGTAAAAGGGCTGAAATGGCGATGGGCTGGGCATATTGCAAGAAGAACTGATCAACGATGGACAACAGAAATTCTGAACTGGATTCCAAGAGACCACCGAAGACCTAGAAAACGTCCTCAAACTAGATGGGTGGATGAAATAAGAAAACAGGTTGGGGTGACGTGGAAGCGAATTGCTCAGGATAGACTTGTGTGGAAAGCATTTGGAGAGACCTTCATCCAGCAGTGGATAGATAATGGTTGAATATGATGATGTGTGTGTGTGTGTATGTATGTGTGTGTGTGTGTAAATTCAAAATTAGATGTAAAATATAAATTAAATGTAAAATATAAATTAGATGTAAAATATAAATTAAACGTAAAATATAAATTAGAAATATACAAAAAACGAACTTTTTAAATGAGAAAAACAGAAAACTGTGCAATGTAAAATATCTCACCATTGTGAAGCTGTGATTAATACAGTTAGTCAGTTATAGTCAGTTATTCAGTTCAATTAGTCAGTCAGTCAGTTCATAATTCACAAAGATGCGAATAGATATTAAAAGTACTTGATATTGAAATATGGAGAGCACTGAAATACGTTGAAAGAGATACAAAATAATTTTACTTAAATGCTGGAAAAGATGTAATAATCCAATGCGGGTACTCGCGCGATTAAATAACCCGTACTGAAATAAGCAAATAGGACACTAATAACGAAAGGACAAGCCGATTGAAAATTCATGTGAGGACCAATGGAATAAAATACCTAAATCACCCCAAAAGCTCTTTGTCAAGGAGAATCGCCCATGGGGTGTCTCATAATATGGCATGTTTCAATGAAAGAAGGACGCTTGTCAGCATATTCTTCCTGATCTCCCGACATGCCATTGAATAAATTATACGATATGAATGTAGAAAGGTGGATTAAAAAATGGATTGAAGAGAGATATATACTGGTACACAACAACTGGTAAAAGAACAACCATTACTCAGCAAAAACCATACATCTTCCTTAGCTCCCTCACCCCCTCCTCAAGTCACGGGAACTTTTTTCGACTCTTGCATATGGCTTTACACGCTCTCCTATATATGTTGTTGTTATTGCTTTTCTGAGAATATTTATTTAACATGCACCATAAAATACTGCATGTTTTGATTTCCTCAATTAAGACATATATGTTACAGTAATTAATAAAGTTTACGTCACGCATATATATATACAAAACATGTACAATCAAACAAAGCCAACAACAACGATCAATTGGAAAGAATAAATTTTCACGAGATCCAAATTGTTAACGAAAGCTAAAAAGTCGCCAAAATAACGTTCTGAGACCAGTTCTTTTAATTCTAATGGCCATAGTTCACCGTGGGCAACTGTTTTCTTGAGTAGGCCAATTCTAGCTGCTTCCAGAGTTGGGCAGCGTAGTATGACATGATCCACGGTTTGTTCAACAGTTCCATCACACACAGGAGCAAACTGAAGATTCTCGAATGCCAAAACGTCGAAAGTACTGACCGAATCTTCCATGTCCTGTTAGGAGTTGCGTTAGTTGATGGGTGATTTCTAAGTGATTTGCGTTCAATCTATCATTGACGGAAGGGAAAAATCTTTTTGTGAGGCTTCCGTTCTCAGTTTGTTGCCAAAGATCCTTCCATTTTCTGGATAATGAATCTTTGATCATATTTTTTATTTCTATGACAGGGACTTTTTCATATATTAATGGGCGGGCGAGCGTCTGTTTATCTGTGCGTGCATGCGTGCGTGCGTGTGTGTGTGCGTGAACGCGCGTGCATGCATGGATGGATGGATGTTAAAATTATTTTCTCAATTAATTTATTTTAAAAAGGAATTTAAATAATGAATTCTCAGCCATAGTATCTATGAAAACACGATATTCTGTATATAATTTTCTATGTTCGCTTAAGCTGGTGCATTTCTGTAAATCATAATAATGAATTTCATTAACCTATGTCATTCGCGACAAATGTTAATACACAGTCTGTTGTAAACAATCAAGAATTAAATGCGTCGTTCTCGTGGATTATCCGACCGAGTTTGCCGGATTGTTGATTCCGGATATCAACAACCTGTTACTCCTTCAGTGATCCGGTGCTACCGTTACCGGAGCGGCAAATGGTCCGGAATGCTTCATCATTATCAATAACGGATGACGGCGGGGGATGGGCAAGTTGCCGGCTCGACTCCTAGTATTTTCTCCTCCATCTTTTGACCGAGAGGGATTTTCGCGAAAATTAAAATTCTAAAATTTACAGATCTTCATGCGAAAAATTTTAATAGCATATATACGTACATATATTAATAGAAAACAAACCCTAACAGTTTCTTTAAAAGCCACCAAAAATCTTAACGTAAACATTGCTTTTATGCAAATTTAGGATCCACTTTCATATCTACTTGAAACGGTTGTAAAAGTGTTTCCATTCAACACGATTCAAATAAATCCCTACGTGATAGGAAAAAATTCCAATCTTCCGAACCTTTTTCCTTGAATAGTAGATAAATGTATAAAATTCTGAATGTTATAAATTCATAAAATAAAATACGTCAGAAAGTTTTATCAGAACTGACTTTTTTTGTTCGCTGTGAAAATTTTTATCCACGTCTTTCTTCAAAAAATATTTTTGCAACATGATTTTTTTCCTTCTGCGATGAAATGTTTGTCTTGATATGAAATTTAGAATTTTAGTGAAGGAGAAGAGACAAGGGTAGGAAACAAATAATGTATTCATCGCCTACTGATCGAATATCCTTTGAGATTTCTGAAGACGACTTACAAGATACGTCAAAACGTAAGCAGAAACAAATATTTTCATACGGTAAACATATCCAAAACGCAACTGTTAATACCCAAATATTAGTTTTAAATTGGAAAAGTCTACTTAATTGCTACTTCAATTTCACAGCTTTTTACAAAATCATTCAAGATGGGACTGGTGAATTTAACGTGACTGAGAATCCGCGATGTATTTAAAAACAACCAAATTCACTCTGGGATTGAACCTCTGCCCCATTGAAATATATAACAATAACGATGATCTCCAGCTTTTAGGTGTCAGGAACATTCACGTCGTGTTGTTTGAGACGGGAGCGATTGCTTCACTTGACCTCTGAATCGTGACATCTTTGAGCGTAACCAAGCTTGCTGAAACTCTAACTCAGCCCAATGTGCTTAAAAGCGAAGTTCATAATCTCCAGAGAAAATTGGCTATGAATTATGAAAATGACAATAAGGAATAAATAACTGTATTATGGTAATAACGAATAAATGACTATACTATGATGATTATGGATAAATGATTACACTACCATAATAATAAATAAATATAGTAATAATAAACAAATTACTACACTATAATAATAATAAATAAATTACTATAATAATAATAAAAAAAAAATTACTATACTGTGATAATAATGGACAAAAGACTATATTATTATAATAATAACTGAATAACTGAATTAAGATAATCATGAATAAATAAATGTTTAATGACTGTAAATCATATACCACAACAATTTAAAAAATTAGGAACTTGCAAATTTTGCGTTCAGTTTCCCCAAATGATATTTTACACAGTGAAATATGTCTACAGCGATGTTATAAGGTCTAGAAAAATATATCTTTATAAACAGGTTATTGTTATAGAGAGGTATTTCTTTCTATATTCACTTACGCGTATGTGGTACCATGCAAGCAAAGGTACCGCGTATTGAACAAAACACGTAAAAACATGAATGATGTTTAATTTAAATTTAAATTAATTAAAATTAAGAATACAAATTTAAAACCTCATTATTATCTAAGATAATAACTTACGGAAGCCTTATTTGGTCCAACGACATATAACCAACTCTCATTTTGCAACGATCCCTCTGTCTGTCGCCATGGATAGTCGCCAAGTGATGTTCTTGGCGAGGTATTAAAGCAACTTGACGCCTATTTATCTGTCAGCGTTGGCGTCAGGCGGAATTAGAGATGGGTGGGGGAGGTAGAGACTATAGAGTTTCTAATGAAATGATCTAGTACCGCTGAGTCGAGTGAGAGCGGTGGAGCGTAAAAGACAGAAGAGCGAGAGATGTACTCGGGAAAGAGGCGCGAGAGCAGAAGTGTACTCGGGAAAGAGACGTGGGAGCGGAGACTTAGGCAAACTGTGCTTGCATAATCTGAATACTTGAGCGCAAGGTCTCCAAGCACTAAAGGAGTTACATTCACACCTTGACACAGTCTCCGTATTGTGAGTAGAGAGATATACCAACATTTCCAGTTATCTCAATAATGAGGGAGCCTGTCGTCAGCGTTTAGGGATCCAAGGTCCTGACACCGGCCACCCATAACGTATGTGACTCCAAAATCCATTTGAAATCATTAGGACAGCAAACATGTTCGAAAAACAGATGCCTAACTAACAATTGTAAAATTAAAGGAGGATACTTTAATGAAATTGAGAATAGCGTTAATATACACGTGTTTGTATATATGTTGAATACGTCTTTATGCCCTTCAATGATGTTTCTTCGAACTGAATTTGCCGTTTTTATAACAGGTTTATGGAAAATGATTTGGGCGCTAGCTGCCCATTACGTATTAAGTGTTATAAAGGGCGTTATATAACTCTCCAGCCCCCCCAACCCATAACTTTATACTCATTAATATAACAAGGGGGATGCGGGGGAATTATCACATCTTTGAAAGGATTTTGGTCCCCTAGAAAAGACAAAAATTATATATGAATACTATGTGTTGAATCTTATTGTGGTAACTATATAGCTCCCATAGACCTGGTGACTAGCTACACCCTACCAAGTCAAGCTCTAATCACTCACTAGGTAGCTTGAGCCCAAGCTGAGAGTAATATGAGCATTGAAGTAGCTATCCTCAAGGTCTAGTTGCGGTGGAGGGGGCATAGCTTATACAACAATATTCTTCACATACCATTCGTAATATTCGCTTTTCTAAGGAAGACCTCCCCCCCCACCCACCATACACCACGCCAATGGATGCAATTGTATGGGTTGGGTGCTGGAATGTATCATACAGTGTTTTCTGTCATATTTAAATAATATATAAAATACATAATGAAACTTTAGATGCTCCAAATACTTTTCGTGATGTTATGTGATATTATCCTAATTACCCCACCACGTATACACGATGAAAACATTTTCACTGTTAAGATAGAATTAATAACAAAATATGATTATGTATTATACAATAATTTTTGCCACCCACGTGTATGTAGCTCTAAACTAGAGCTTTATTCCTTTTTGGAGAAAAAGAGACGCTTTCCCCATCCTGGATTCGAACCAGGGTCCCTCCGTTTAGCCCGGAGTGTCTTGGACCGCTAGACGAATGAGGACAGGAAACAACGCTCTCTTTCTCCGTATGTAAAGATGTATGATATTATTAATAAATTAAAAATATTCATTATAATAATATATTTATGACGAAAGATCCAAACAAACAATGGGAAAACATAAATAAGTTAATGGGTGAAAAAGATAAAAATTTAAATACAAAATTAGTAATAAATATAAATAATGTCAAAATAACGGACATACAAACTCAAGCAAATGCTTTTAATGATTTTTATATTAATATAATGGAAGAAATTACACAATCAGATATTAATTTTCTGGATATAAATTATCAACGAGTAGAATCACGAGAAAATAGCATGTATCTTGCAGAATTCACAAAAGAAGAAATAAAAAAAAGGAACTTCAAAAAATTAAACAAAATAAGGGTGAAAGGCTTGATGGCATTAAACTAAAATTAGTAAAATTTTGTGCCGGAGAATTAGTAAAGCCACTAAATATGATTTTTAATAATATCCTTGAGACGTCATATATACCAATAAAAATGAAAACAAGTAAAGTTATTCCAATATTTAAAAAAGGGGATAGGAAATGTCTATACAACTATAGACCAATCTCAATAATTCCTATATTCTCAAAAATCTTTGAAAAACTATTATACAATAGGCTATTGAACTATTTGGAAATATATTTATTTTGTTTATTTACACATATGAAGTAGTACATATTTAATACACACAACAACAGAATTGAAGGTATTATATCACACGTGTGTGTCCCGAGTAAATGCTGCAGCATAACCCGCTCGAGACCCTGCAGAAACCAAATACACACTTGAGTGACTCATCAATAAAATTTTAAATTACCTTGTTTAGGGATTTTGTCATCGCTCCTGCAGCTTTTCCTCAATCAGTTCCCTTTTTAAATTATTTTTAAATTCTTTATAACTCTTTATTTCTCTTGTTTCCTCGTTTAAGACATTCCACAATTTAGGTCCTCTATATTTTACGTTATTTCTGCTTTTTTCTGTTCTTATTTTAGGTACATGTAATGTTTCATCTACTCTCAATATTAGTCCTTCATTCAAGTATTGTCCATATGTTATATTTATTATTCCATTAAATCTTTTATTTTGGATCCTTTTGTACATTTTTTTCGGTATGCAATATGCGTTTAATTTGCTTACTGGAATAATACTAGTTTCTTCCAATATGACTCTCCAATCCCACTCCTGGTTACCATACATACAGTGTTACAAGGAATTTACTCTAACTTTTTCTATTACTTTTAGATTTGTTTTCTCCATATTTCCTCAAACACAATTACAGTACATGATGACAATACAAGATGACAATGAACAAATGCATGGTATAATTCAATTTTTATGTGTTTTGGTAATACCCTTGCTATTTTTTTAATTAACCATATACCTCTGCTTATTTTCTTAGATATTTTGCCTACCTGTATATCTTCATTCTATGTTAAGTCTCTTGTTATTGTTACTCCCAAGAAATCTATTTTATCAATTATACTTATGATTTCACCATTTATTGATATATTCCATCCATTTTCCAGTTTTTCTATATTTTTACTTTTGAATAGCAGTATGTTTGTTTTTTTACCGTTTACTTTTAATTCATCATTTTCAAACGATTCTTTCATTTTCCCCAGCTTCTTCCCTTGTCTTATCCAGCAACCTCTCCTGATCTCTATCCTGTGTTGTTGTACTTGTATCATCCATAAAGAGAGTAATTTTCCCTTCCTCTGCTGCATTGAAAGTATCATTTACATAGAGGCAAAATAATAGCGGTCCCAATATAGACCCTTGTGTTATGCCACAGTTATTTCTTATTAAATTTAATTTTTGTTCATTATTAAATATTATATTTATTCTATCATTTAAGTAGTTTCTTAATAAATTATTTTCCCTCTAAATCCGTATACTTTCATTTTTTCTAATAGCATATCCCTATTTATCATGTACAAATTCTTTACCTAAATCGAAAAAAACCCTTATCCTGTACATTTTGTTTTCTAATAAGTTGTTAATAAGCCTTACTGTTCTGTTCTTATCAGAGCTGTTTCTGTTGATTTTCCTTTTCTAAAATCAAAGTGCTATTTATTCAAAATATTACGTTTATTTATAAATTAGATTAATCTCTTGTGGATCAACTTTTCGAAAATCTGTGAAAAAATTGGTAATAATGAAATTGGTCTATAGTTTTCTTTTAGATTTTTTTGCCTTTTTTAAAGATCGGTATTATTTTCGCAAGTTTTAGCTTTAGCATAGATATTTGGCGACAATTTTGAAGAGTTGGCGGGACATTTAAGTTTCGCATTCCACTAGCTATATAAACTCGTCCGCAAGTGTAACGTCAATATAGTTGTACGAGTTTCCGATTGTGAGAAAATGAAAAATATAGTGAACATAATTCAATCCGTTTTGAATTTGGTCGTTAATAAATACGACACGCTTCCGTCGTTAATAACTGATCAAGAACTTAAGGAAAGTCGGGAAGTATTGTCGAAAATCGAAAACATAATTTTTAATAACAATGTCAGTGAAAATATCAGTTTAGATTTTGAAGACAATTGTGATTTCCGTATCGACGAAGAAAGTGATATTAGTATAGTCGGTGACGAATATTATAACTGTACTGTAAAGGGCGATCAATTGGCAAATGAATTCAGTTTAGAAAATATGCAAACAATTGTTCAGTATTTTGACAGTTGTCAAAAAAATAAATTCCAGAAAACAAACAGGAGATATCCAACAGTAAAATACCCTACTTATATTTCGAGGTTTAGAAAATATATATCAAATATGGGCACAAATATAGAAAAGTATAAAATAATAAAAAATGAAATATTAGCCAGATTTACAAAAGTTATGGAAATTTTTTTACATGTTCATGATATAGGT
>QLNU02015003.1:170810764-170831871 GCA_006491805.2 Dysdera silvatica
TAGTATAGATTCAAAAACTATAAAAGCTGTATAACAGGGTTCCCTCTTTTTCCAAAGTAAAAAGTAAGGAGTTTCTAAGGACTTGAATGACCTTTTCTATGGACCAACTGAGGCATACCCAAAATCATATTGCATCTTCACCACATCACTGTCGACTAAGTTGTCTTCAAACTTTTTACTCCAACCCCCCCCCCCCCTTTACACCTACATGCAGATGTTACACCCCCCTTTTACACTTACATGAGGGTGTTATGCATCCCCTTCCTATTCGATTTCATATATAAAAATATTTTGTTTGCTTTGTGCATGCACTTTTGCACTGATGTGCATGTTTTAATCGTAAGAAAATGAACACATTGTTCAAAAATTAGAACAGTTTTACAGAAATTCAATACCTAATTCAACACAAAACAATATTTGAGCTTTTAAACAAATCAGTATTTTCTTTTTAAAGCACAACTTGATCTTGTGTTCCACAAAGAAACTCGTCATCATCAGCATTTATACCCTGATTTCAGAGAGAGAGGGAAAGCAGTACATATTAAATACATTTTTTAACCTTAGTTCAACTTACCATAGTCTTTTTGAGCATTACACTAAAATAGTTGACCTCCCTGATAGCAAAATATTGCTGTATTGATGGTATGCTGAAGTGAGAGCACAGGACTAGGGGTTGCTTTTTCTAATGTTATATATAATCCCCACTTCAGCAAACTTTGTGCTCAGAAAACCCATCACATTAAATTAGGATGCAGTTTTTCTTAAAACCAACAACTAATCTCAAATGGTGTCAATACACAAGACACTTCCCACTGTTTCACTGGAAGTGCCCCCACACTATCATGTGACCATAATTGTTTGCCTTTATGTGTTACAGATTACTTTAACTTGTAGGGGTGTGTGTATATACAATGACCCTACATATCACTATTACCTTGTAAGGAAGAAAGTCATGACCGATTCGTTCTATCGATCGCGTACCGATTTCGCGAATAATAATGAGTTTTAAGGACCACTGACGAAAACTAACAGGGGTGATTGTAAGTCTAAACCAGATTCTCTGAACATACGAGGAAATTCTCCGGAAGGTTGCATAATATGTTTTGTAAAGACACTAATTTCCAATGGAATATAAAAATTTATGGGAAACAAAACGGAATTTTAATAATTTTTTAAACAGAAATCCCGGACAAGGCAAGTTGAAATTCACGGAATTTACAGAAATCCCGGAACACGATCACCTCTGAACTGAGTACAGGGTTCAAAGTCACATTGGAGAAAACAAATTCCCTGACCTTTTCAGCAAAATTCCCTGACCAATCAAAAAATTTCCAACTACATTTTGGTTGCGGGGAAAATGGCTTCACGTTCGTGGGAGATTCAGCTATTCAAAATCAAAATTAAGAAAGTCTTCCCTAACTTTTTAAGGTTTTGATAAAAAAAAAATCTTGTTTTTCCCTGACCTTTAGAGGCGATTTCAAATTCCCTGATAATTCTAGGTTGCGTGAAAACTATGTAAGTACTTTTTTTAAGGACCCTTAAAAATAAAAATAAGGAGTTTTGAAGGGCTTTTAAGGACAGTGGGAACCCTGTGTGAATAAATTGTTCAAAACTGTTACGTTACAAAGTAGATATATACTTGAGAGTGGAACGTAAACTATATAGTAGAATACAGTAAATATAATGGCCAAGGTTTACTTTGCGATGTTTGTAAATAGGTTGATTGTATTTTTATGGTGCAAGGACAAGAAGAATCATTCTGCATCAAATGAGGGTGATGTTTGTATATACAATTGCTTAAGAGTAATTACTATTTATACATAAAACCTTTAATTTCTGGTGAAGGTCCGTTAGGTTGGTTGAATTTTTACGGTGCAAGGACAACAACGGCCATTCTGCATCAAGTAATGTTGAATTGAACATGCATTTTTTATAAGAAGCAAAGTAAACTTTATACAAAAGCAAATATTGTATTAAATACACTAAAGCAAACGATGCAATAAAATCTGATGAGATTGAAGAAAAAGGATATCGGATACAAATTTAAAAATGATTTCATGGTTAAAGAAGCGGCATAAAAGACCACAACGCTTAAAATTTTTTGGTTAAATGCTAACGATCACTGTTGGTTCTTGGGTGCATTACGTCGAACATGATAATAAAGAGAACTTTTTTTTAATAGAGTTCAACTGCAGCTCTTATCAGTTTTAAAGTATTTTGAACTGCAATTGATTAGTATGGTTAATACTATTAATGACCAATATGATTAATACTATTAATGACCTATATGATTAATACTGTTAAATTACATCTCCATTTATTGCCATGAGCTCTTATCCTTCTCTATATATAACTTTTAATTA
Source organism: Dysdera silvatica (assembly GCA_006491805.2). NCBI lineage: Eukaryota > Metazoa > Arthropoda > Arachnida > Araneae > Dysderidae > Dysdera > Dysdera silvatica. The sequence goes on from QLNU02015003.1 coordinate 170,813,128, forward strand.
ATAAAATACTGATAACTACCAACACTCAAATTTTGTGGGACATACCACTTTAGAAGTTTTCCATCAATCCTTAATGTTTCATTAAGAACAATCCAAGGCTTCATCAAAATAAAGGAAGGCTCAATTAGTTTTCACTTTCTTTCAAGCGTAAAACTTCTTTCTGCTTGATTGTTGAATAATGAATAATCATCCATCATCTCACAGCTAAACATCTATACATAGAAAAAGCTTGTTCTCGAAAGAAAGGCAAAGCTGGTCAACCACTTTCCTATTCTTTTGCGATCAAGAATATAATGTCTAAGGTTACCAAAACTCCCTCAAAGTTGAATCGGTGACACACTGGTACTTTCCATGTGAAGCCATAAGATCGTTTTTTATAACAGAAAGACAATAAAGACCATGTTGCACTGTGGCACAGTTTTCTAAAGAATACAACCTTCTTAAAGACAAAGAAACCAACCCCGGACTACAATGTGTGATCAGCAAGCATTTTACTTTTTTTTTCTTTTACACTGTTGAAAATTGAATCTGAATTAATGGCACTCTAGGTGAACATGCTACCACTGCACTACTGCAGTGCCAAAGAAGTCACACATAATTCATAAAATAAAAAAAATAAATAAAAAAAAAATTATATTTAAGATGCAAATATATATCAACAAGAAAGCATTAAAACTTTCATGAAAAGCATGATGAATCATTGCAAGAAATATACACCTCTCCAGGGTAGATTATGAGTCATATAAATTTCATTATAGTATTACAATTGTTCCCCCAAGTTACGTAAGTAATGCGTTCCGTAAACTGTTATGTAACTTGAATTTTATGTAAGTCAAATTTGTAAATATTACATACATAATATATAAAAAATATATAAAAGAATATACAAACTGAAATAACACTTTTCAGATAAAAAAAAGTCTTGTGACAATTAATTTGGCTAATTGTGATATAATTTTCTCGTCTTTACAGATACGAATTTTTTTCATCTTTTCTTCTAAAGTAATTGCAGACCTTTGTTTTTTGGAATTATTACTAGTGCATTCGGTTTTGCTTTTTGAATCCAATTTAACGGTAAATAAACAACGAACACTAACGGTGATAAACAACTAATCGTGCGAGGTATGAACTACTACTGCCAACGACTTAATATTACATACTAGATTTGGCATTCATGGATATTGTTTGAATATAAGTACTGATCTGGGAAAGGAGGGATTGTTTACAGAGTCCTTATTTCTAACTGGTAAGTTTCAGTTTGAATTTTACAGTTTTTAAGCACTTGCCCAAAAGTTTCTGCCTGTTACTGCATCACTTCCTCTTACTATACGTGTAACTTCTTACGTGTTCTTCTTACTATATGTGTAAGTGCCACTCATCACATTTGCTGTAACGAGTAGCACTTATAAGCTAATAGTTGTAATTTTCGAGATTTATTACATAACTGCAAATTTACGTAAGTTGGGGACGTTACTGTATATTATTTAGAAAATTTGACAAACATTTTTCTCTGTGCTTCTCTCACCCCCATTTGTATGGTTCATGCAAGTTTCCTAAAAATGGTTGTTTACCCCCAGAAATTCTAAAATTCAGTAAACTATATTGGGTTGCCTTGTACCCTATGGTATTATACTTCCTTAGTAACACAGAGAATTATATTTATTTTTTTATTTTATTATTTTGTGTGTTTATTTTCTAAGTAACATACAATATTATCCTCTCTCTTAGTAGTATCATAATCAATTTGCATTTTGTGCTTTCCTCATAGCACCATGAATTACATTTGCTTTTCTAAAATATCCTTTAATTTCAAAAATTTACATAATCATACAAATAGATGCAACAAAAATCACTATTAAAGTCAGTCACTGGTAAACTGCAGAAGACAAAGCAGGACCCAGCATTTCTGTGTAATGTTGAGAGCCCAGATGTTCTTTTAGATGATGTTTCAACTTGTAAGTTTTCCCACAAAAGGAGCATTGGAACGGTCGAATGGCGAGATGCATAGCTTGGTGATTTTTGAAATTCGTTGAAATGTTTGTCGAATAGGAACATTTGTCGCATCTGAATTTATTGCCATTGTCTTCATCACAATTTCGTTGGTTTTGATGTTGGTTCAACATAACCAAGGAATAATAAAAGCGTCCACATTTGCCACATTCATAACTCGGGTCATAACCTACAAAGATATTATACAAATAAGCCATTCACATCTAAAACTGTTGAGATCATACATCATCATACACAGACAGTTCCCTCTTTAACCTTCATCGCTTCCATTATTGCACAGAGTACAATGTGCCTGACCTCTAAGTGTCAAAGTTCAGAGTTGCCTGCACAATAAATATCTAATGAACTGATAGGATAGTGCTTTGATACCTTAGTGTTTTCTATTAGTCACATTTAAAATATATCATTACCAAAACTCATGAAGAAAAACCACTTTAAGCCCAAAAAAAAGGTAAGATTGGTGCAGAATACAACACAAAAGTAAGCAATGAAAGGTTAGGCTATTTTTTTTCCTAAGTGTCAACTAAATCTATAACACATATTTAAATAAATACTAAACATCGATAAGTGCAGCATTGCAAAGCATAATCATAGCTATATGTAAGGAATGAATTAACTTGCAAAGTCGGAAACTACCAATATAGCTAACCAAATTTTATGCATACAATAAGTGGCGACGTGTAGCGAAATTTAAGTGAAACTGCGTGAAGCTAATTGACCAAAATACATTAATTTATGGTCCATACTAGCCAAAAGAACAGCTTTTACCTCATTCAGTAAATAAAGAAGAAATTTACAGTAACTTTGGGTTTTGGTGAATTGGCTTCATGTAGCTTCACTTAATCTTGAAACCATAGGCTGCCACTGGCATATAGCCATAATCGGCGAGATCGTATGGAAATTTCTAATTTATTCAAATGTTGAATCCACGAGGGTATAACCTATAAAAATATTGCACAAAAGTTCCAATCCTGCAAAAATACTGCATATGCAAATAACTTTGCCATTTAGCACATCGATATTTCCCTTTATTCTGTTTATGTTTTATGACAGAAGAACAGTTTAAGATCATGCTGCATCATGAGCTACAGTTTCCCCAAGAAATCTGAACCCAGGTCACCCGAGCAATCAAACTGTGGATTGCTAGAAAAACAGCAAATGTTCGCTACAGCTGGTATTCAAACCCATATATCCCACACAGTAAACAAATACGCAGCCATAAGCCACGCCTCTAATCATAACACAAAAGCATCGAAAGAGTGAAACTACAGTTCCTAAAAATATGACATGAAAAATGATAGCTCACGAAAATACAGTATTGGTGAATTCATAACGTAAGAGAATATTATGTATGATTATAATACTCTACATAAATTCAGTTAACATACTAAAAGGCCTGAAGGAATATAGAAATATACATAAAATATTTTTTTTTTTCATTTAATGTATACATCGCTGTATAGGAATATACACAATTTAAAATCATGACCAATATATAAAGATCATTTAGGTTTGTATAGACTAAAAAATTATTTGGGTTTGCACAGAGTTTACATTATCTAATTTAACACAGCCCATAAATTTGTTACAGGAGTAATATTCCACTCCGTATAATTTTAAATTAATTCATGCAAAAATAATAATAAAGTATTTAATCCATAAAAATTAAGAATTAAACATTTACTATACAAAACTATAAAGGCAAATCGCTAACTGCAAGCAATTGAATTGGTATACTGAAGCATATTTTACTAAGGATTTATAACAAACATACTAAATACATGTATCATAAAAATTTATTATTTACAGAACTCAATAAATCGCGGCGAAACCTACTCTTCAACAGCGATTCGATTTGTCAAGCCCTGATTATTCTCACAATATATATCTATATAACGTAAGTATTAGTTACATTGTTCATTCAGGGTTCCCACTCACCCTGGAGAAAACAATGCCCTGACTAATCACAAAACAATTTTGTAATAAAACAATTTTTTAAATAATCACAACAAAACTTTCAATTTCACTTCAGTTCCTGGGAAAATAATTGCGAGATTTATTTAGATAAAAATTCATAGTCACAATTATAGCCGATTTGTTTGTAGTTTTACGGCTCAAGGACTATAATGGTCATGCTACGCCGGAACTTACTGTTTTCCGAGGAATCCAAACCTCATAAGGCCTAGGGAACCAAACCCTGGACTACAGTGAGCAGTGCAATCTTTATGAGATCTCTGAGTAAGTGTTCTTTGCACCATTGGGAGTCAAACTCGGGTTAACGGCACACTAGGTGAACAAGTCACCACAATGCACCACCACAGGGCCAATTATAGCTGAGTTGTTTACAACTGTTTCAGAGAAAAAGTGCTCAACCATCATCAGAACAAAATAGTCTTTCTCTGTTGTCGTCAATCAGAAAAATAACTTAATTATACTACTAAAACATACTAACCAGAATTTTTTTATCGATGGCAACAATAAAAAACTGTATTTTGTTCTGGTAACAGTGGGCAATTTTTTCCAGCAAACAATTGCAAATAAATCGGCTACAACTGTGAATTTTCATCTAAATAAAAAATACCACATAATTTGTTGCTCGTAAACTCGTCATTTAAAAATATTTTAAAATTTATGCAGAGCTCAAAATAAATGTGGTGGACTGTGCTCAATGCCCTTTATGCAAAAAAGGAGAATCCCATTTATTATAAAATTCCAAACTTACAATTCTAGATTTCTCTCCATTAGTTTATGCTCAAAATTTACTTAAGAGTTTATGCTCAAAGTTTACTTAAGAGCCTGCTTCTATTTTTACATCCAAAACTAGCTGATGGGTCACCAAAGTCAGAATAAATAGCTCAATCATGCCACTCAATCAATAGCAAAGATTATGTTCCAGGGCTATCAGTTTTCCAAGAAATCAAAACCCAAAGGATAAAACTCCAGGTTATGATGATAAAAAAAAAAGCAAGAATGACTGGTACTAGTGGAATTCAAGCCGGAATTTTCTGCACAGTAAATAATTACATTACCTCTACTATATTCAATAGTAAATGTGATGCATGTTACCTTAAATCATAAGCAGATGAAAACTTTGATTAAATTTTCACATTTAGATTCAGCATATCTAAATTATATGTAAATTTATATGAATCTTTTTTTTCTATATGAAAATGTATTTATTAAACAAGAATTTTTATATATATAAATTATGCAAGAATGATTAAGATCACGTTGCACTAGAACCCCGTAAGCTGGAAATCAAATTCAAGAGTATGTATTGGTACCAGCAAGGTGAAATCAGGGTTCCACACGAAAGATTATGACTGGAAAAAAAAGTCTTCCTGATCATAACATGCTGTGAACTTTACATGTAGTAATTTTATATAAAAATTTCCTGAAATCTCAAAAACATTTCGGGGATTCTCCAAGAACTGAAAATATATTGGTGGCAGGGGGAGGGGTTCGTGAACATTGAAATATTTTTTGGGGTTCCCTGAAGCTTGAAATATTCCAAGGCTTCCTTAAAGGATGAAACATATTTCATGGGTTCCTTGAGGCATGAAAAATATTTCAGGGGTTCCTCAAAGCACAGAAAATATTTCAGGGGTTCCTCAAAGCACAGAAAATATTTCATAGGTTCGGAGACCTGAAAAAACTTCTATAGATCATTGAAACTTGAAAAAACTTCTATAGATTCACTGAGACTTGAAAAACTTCTGTACATTCACTGAGACCTGAAAGTATTTAATAGGTTCCCTGAGAACTGAAAAATGTTCCAAAAATTGCAAAAGCCAAAAAATTTTAGAAAGGCTCTTTTATATCAATACATACCTTGCTTTTTCATTTGAGTATTTTTCTTCCACTGCAAAGCCGTATCACTAACGCTATAACATTGAGTTGTTGTACCACAAGAGAGTTGGTGCTTAGCTTTCATTGCAGAGCAAATCAATATATTGCAAACAAATTTCCACACAGCCATTTACTGATCAGTACATTATATGGATGTGCTTGCCAGGATTCCCATTCACAGCGAAGGGAAAAAAAAAATTTCGGACTTTTCTGATAAAATCCCTTGACTAATTGCAAAAAAAAACGGTTAAGTGAACTTCGGATGCGAGAAAATAGTATACGTCTGTCAGAAATTTAGCTAAGCAAAAAGGAAGTTGGGAAAGATTTCCCCAGGTATGAACTAAAAGTCGTACCCCCAACATTTAGGGACGATTCAAAATTCCCTGACAATTTCAGATGTGTGGAAACTCTGGTTTATATCCATTCACTTAAATATAAAAAAAAAAATTCCCTCTCTTAATGTAAACTGAACTACATTTATAAATTGTTTTAGTTTTATACCTTTTTCAACATTAACACTTTAAACTTATAACCGACTTCTCAAATTTCATTTCCATTAATCTGAAAATATGCTCAGTCAAAAAATAATAATAATAATAATAAAACTATTTCTGATTTAAAATATTTGAAATGTTTAATTGATAATCATTACTTCTGTAAAATTAAGTTCATTCTGAGTATTTCCCTACTGATGTTTGTGAATCTTAGGCTGCAAGGACAGCAAGAGTCATGATGCTCATTGACCCATAGCTTTTCAAAGAATCTGAACCTTTTATGGCCTAGGGAATCATACCCCCAGACTACAGTGAGTAATTAGCTGGTAAGCATTTCTTTTTTGGTGGGAAGGGGACACTATTGGGAGTCAAACCCAGAATAATGGGATGTTAGGACAACAAATTACCTCTGCACGATCACAGGGCCTTCTCATTGGTGTATTACATCCTATACAAAGGGTCATTCGGGTCAAGATTCTTGGCTCCATGTAACTTCAAAGTCATGATTTGTTGACCAATAACCAAGCTTTTGGCCGTAACTTCAATAGCCAAAAAGCAATGGTTATAACCATAGTGACCTACAGTAGTTTACTGTAACTGAAGTGGACAATTCTATCACGACAGGTTAATAACAAAAAGTAATGGTACACATCTTGTTTTGTGATGCAAAGGCAGCTAAAGTCATGCTGAGGCAGGGTCTATAATTTTCCGAAAGATCTGAATCTACAGGGAAATTAAACAAAACACGCAGGAAATGAAAATCCAGACTGTGGATTGGCAGAAAGTGCTCGCTACCAATCAAGTCAAAACTTGAGATACTCTCTTAGTAAACAACTGCATTACCATTTTGCTGCTACAAGGCAGCAACTAAAAAGATAACATACAATTTGCAAAATAGATAAATCATATTTATGTTTTCTTCGTTACATGAGCACAAGATTCATGTTGAGCTACTTCATAACTGGACAAAAACTCGTGGAAACAATATCGGCAGGAGTACATTTTGTGGTGCACTCGCTGATGCTTGTGAAGGGCAGGCAGAGTTCGGCACTGCAGGTTACAGATTTTGCAAGCATGATTTAGCAAGCCAGTATTATGCTGAAGCATGTGGGTTTGAAGTCTCTGGAAACGTATAAATTTCTTTCCACAAATGCCACAACGATGTCCAGGGAAATGTTGAGTTTTATGTACATTCAAAGCAGCACAGCTATCTGTAGCGAATGAGCACTGATCGCAATTGAAAACGTTTTTTGATGATGATGAAACTGGGTTCACAGTTTGAGTTGGAAGCACTGTACCTAAGACACATTCTCCTAAAGGTTCGATTCGCCTATACACCGTTTTCAACTTTGCAGAGCTTTGCTTTGATTTATGCTTTTTAAATTTCTTTCCTAACGAAAGGGAAAAAAAAAGCATATTAGATAAGAACAGAAATGACCAAATCACAGAAAAGTATAAAATCTATATATTAATTAAATTTTAAGCACTAAGTTAATAAACTAAAACAATCCTAATAGAATAATCAACACCTTTTTAAACTGTTTGAAAAATTCAATAATTAACTCAACGAAATTAAAAATTTTAAACGTGTATTACATAGAAGTTCCATAATAGAACTTTCAAATGAAAAAATAGATCAATGTAATTATGAATTAAGCATTTTCAACATATATTAATGCCCTTGTCTTGAAATAACAATTTGGGACAATTTTTTATAAATCTTTAAAATGTAATCACACATGTCACACTATAAGAAGACATTTATATAGCAACACTTCATTAAAACAAACATAAATAATACCAAATACTATAACTCATAAAAGTTAAAAAGATAATATAATGATAATAATTGTATTATGAACCTCACTTAATATTCCAAACTGAAACAGTACTACAATATTGCTTTGAGAATAAAACAAAAAAATATGGAACCTTCATTTAACATCATAATGTTTCGACCCCCACCCCCCTAAATAACAATGGTAGAGAGTTTTATACACATCCTTGGTTTAATAACAATTTTACAGCAAATAACTTATAATTCAGCACACTTGATAGCAATTCCACATACACACACACATGGTCTTTTATTACAGTCACCAACTTAGCATAAACTTTTTACACGCATTGCTTATAGATTTACAATTCAAAAGTTGCATAACAAAAATTATGAAATGGGACAGGCGGCTTAAAGGGACTGTTGATTAACAACATGATTATATATACAACCAAATAACCCATGGCCCAATGAACTTAAAGGCAGAATTAGTAACAACTGAAGCACTTGCAAATGTTTTCATTTATCAAAAGTAACCAATCACCATGTAAATCAAAGAATATTATTTATAAATAAATATTCTGTAACTTCAATTTTCTCAGGTTTTAAAAAGTCTTTGTAGACACCATGTGTTTCAGTGACTTCCTGAACATTTGAATTCAGTACATCTCATGATTATTTAAGTCATTTGGGATACGTAATTTCTGTGAATGAATATATGATTATAAACAAAGGTGTTCAACACAGTTGTGACCAAATATGAAGATAATAAGATAGCACAAAAATGTAGCTTGATTAACAATTAAGTTAAAATACAAATGCAACTATCTTCAGACAAAGAATAATAACAATCACATAAACACATATTATTGTTAATTAAAAAGAAAATTATGTTAACTTTAATGCATAACTGTAATTCAAAAGTTCTTTGATGCGATATTAAAATACACAGGACAAATTAATGCTATAATACACATCCACTTATGCATAATTAGACAAATTTTTTAACTAATTTTTTTTTATTGCTGAAATCACCCCCACTCCTCTGAATGTATACCTGTCAAATTTGGTGACATTTCATCTGCTGGAAGGTGCTAAATAGGCATACTTTAATTTGGATCATCCGTTATTCAAACAATAATAATTTTTGTTCGAACTCAATATACATCATGTATCACTTTAAGTGAAAAATCATTATATGAATTTAACAGATAAAATATACGGCAATAATTAATTTACATATAATGATAAATGAATGTTAAAAGCTTTGATATGTGTTGGCAGGTTTGGGAGGAAGGTAATTAAAAAGCTTAGGCCTGTTATTGAAATTCTCTTTCTATAACAGTGACCAAAACAGTAGACGAGTTACATTGAATGACCAATAATCACAGATGTCATATCTTCGTTCATCATCTTACTTGATAAGCTTTAGAGATGGTTTAATTTTTTTTCACTTTATGGCGCAAGGACATCAAGGGTCATGCTGAGCTGTGACCTACAGTTTTCCGAGAAATTCAAACCTCTTAAAGCCTAGGGAACCATACCCCAAGACTTCAGTGATCAGTTAGTAGCGAAATTGGAAGTTAAACTTGGAATAACCATACTATAGGTAAACGTGTTAGCAAACCACCAATGCAGGACCGATGGTTGAATATAGAATTTTTCATGTTTTTTAGCAGTCTAGTTTACTTAACAATGAAAAACTGACTATATGTTCTGTTCTTCATAATATAATCAATGATAAATGAAGATAGTATATTATGTATGATAGAATATAACGATGATCTATAACATATTCAATCCAACAATTTCCTTATTGTTTTAATAACGGGAAACAGACTATGCTTTCTGTTCTTTATAATATACTCAATGGTCCCATTCAGACGCACCGTGACAATCGCAGATAAAAATATCTCCATGTACTGGCAACTGTACACACAATTTCCAGTTTGTTGATGTCTGCTCAGAATACCTCACTTGTTTATCCACTCTGAATGACTTGTCAAACCATTAGCTGAAATAGATAAAAATATAGCGAATTCATATATTTCTTAATCTTTTTTTTTCACAAAAGACTAGTTTAGATATGAAGTAGAACTAAAATAAATTAAAAGAAATTGTCATTAGCGGAATGACAAACGTAAGTACAAGAAATAGATGATGCATCGCAACACTCTGTTGTTGCTTGGCTTCAAAGCACTGGGACAGAAATTCAAACATCTGAGTCCATAAACATTTCTTTTTTCAGCAAACTCTTCCGAGCGAGAAATTATTCTAGCTTTAATCTAAGAAACGTGGGAGTGAAATTAATGTAATTGCAATTAATTTCACTTCATATCAGAAAATACATTAACATAGTTAAAAAATGTTCCCTTTTGTCTTTTAACCACTTCTGGTTTACCACAATCGCCAAATCGATATGCAATTTGAAAAAGGGTGGTAATAAAATGCAACGAAAAAGGTCCCTGATACTTTTATGTCTGTGTTGTCAGCAAGAAGATGAAAAATATCAAATGCACAAATGCCATACTATGTGAAAAACCTACAAAATTATAAAAGAAACATCAAAAATGTAAAAAAAACAAAACTCATGCAACTGTTCAATTTTTTATAGACAGGCATAATGATTTATATAGTAAGTCATTTTTTTTTACAGATAGGTATAATTATTTATAGTAAATCATAAAAATTTTATAGATAGGTTTAATGATTTTGCAACATCTATGAAATATCTAAAATATCTTTTACAATTTTCTCATAGTACTAACTTTCTGAACACTAATACGAAGAGGTTGTTTAAATGTCACTATTTTTGCAGTTTCCGAAAACTGCACATCTTCACAGTTTTGAAAAATTACTTTTACCCTGAAAAGGTAAGTCTTAGAATAAAATGTAACTGTAAATTTGTATGACCTATCAAAATTTAGATGAAAAGTACCAAAAATTACTTTTTTTTCTGAATAACTCAAAGAACAGTAATTTCTTCTTCAATTAAGAGATTTTCTTTTTCTGCTTTCTTCAGGTTTTTTACCTTTTTAGACGAGAGTTCTTTCAACTGAATGGCAGTACCTGCTTCCTTTTTAATAAGGAAAATTAAGACTATACTACTTTCTGGGGGGGGGGGGGGCAAGCACCCCCAGCTATGCCCCTGATGTGTAAAAAAATTATGGGTTGTTCAAAAGAGCTGTTGACGTTGATGAGCGGATCAGTTTTCAGCTGATCACATCGATAAACCTGTTTGACCATCTCTAACATTTACTCCATGATTTTTGTGAAATTTTGAAAAATTCCCTGAGAATTCTCCGATTTCCCGGTTCTGTTACCACTCCATGAGAACAAAATTTACCGAGTTTTAAATATTGTTGGGTAAAAGCAAAGCAGTAGAACTAAACATACAGTTGCTTCAACAAAATGATGCTACCATAAAGCATTGTAGTCATAACCAGTCATATACAACATCACTTAGAATTAAATTAATTAGAACAATACAATAAGGTTCATATGTTGAACCTCTTCAAACATATAACAAAATCTCCCCAAAACAAGATATATACAGGTATTATATGATGAACCTGTCGGTGCTTATGAAAGATATAAAAATCATCACTGAATACCACATAGTTTACAAGTATGACCCTACATGTACGTAACATGCTGATGTTTATAATGTTGAAGCAATTGGAGAACCATAGAAACTCCTATCAGATATGCAGGATCAATGTTCTGGAAAATGTTCACTTTTACTGAATTCAAAATTAATGGCGCTTAACTATGGCGTATCAAGGTAATTTCCAATCATAAGCAATATTACGCTGTTTACAGTTTATGTCGAAAGTGCTGCATTTGAAACATATTCCATCTCAGTTTCAAAGGATCTAATTTTCCTGTATGAAATTTTAGATAGGATGGCATGGTTTATGCTTTTTGGAGATTTCATTCCTACAAAAGAAAAGAAGTATTCGATAAAAGTAGGGAAATTTTAATCACACAAGATCGTAAACCAATAAACTGAACAATAATCAATAAAATAAATATGTCTTCAAACATGTCTTACATACTAACTTCATAAAAAATATTTTGATTAAAAAAATGCAAAGTATAAGTATAAAATCAATGTAGCACTACATAAAATATTAGCAACAACATTGTAGAGCACAATTTTTGATGTTCGGTAGAGTCTAACATATTTCAGACAGATGGTACCGACTTTTGTAAGGAATAAACCAAAGTAAAAAACAGTTAACTCATGTTGTAACTTTTAGTTTTAAAACAGTTTACTTGTATGAAAACAGTTTTAAAATCCCACACTACTGTTGGAGACACTGCTGCCAGACAACAAGCAGTTGCCTGAAATGACAACACTTTGTTCACTGCAGTCAATTCCAAATAAAGGACAGCGCCATCCGTCAGAAATGCATCAATATGCTCTACCGAACACCAAAGACTACATTCTACAATGCTGTTACTATTACTTAAAGATAATGTTTGAGTTTTACAGCAAGCATCCTGCTACGCCAGAACCTACAGTTTTCCGAGGAATCCGAACCTTTGTAAGGACTAGGGAACACCCTGGACTACGGTGAACAGATAGTCAGTAAGCTTTCTTGTTTGGCACAGTTGGGAGCCAAATTAAAGATTATGTATGTAGTTATGGCGTTAATCACCTTGAGTTTATTTTCTACTTATTTTATTTGTAGTTACTCTTTTACATATTTTTAGTGATGCACTGGTACGTGTTAAGGGATTGGAGTTGAGGGGGTCATAACCTCATTACAAAACAATTTAGATTGTACACACACACATGAGAATACATAGAATTTTAATTCTGCAAACCCTACCCCCCCCTATAAACTTTCTACATACATTAATGCTGTATTGATACCTACCACTTTCAAGAAATCTGAACATGTGGTACCTACAGAACCAAACCCCAGACTATGGCGGGCAGAAAAATGTCATGCTTCCTATTATGTCATGGGAATCAGGTCCACTTCTATTAATAGGCAAATATAGTATTACTATGCCATCATAAGGTTAGAATATCACATAATGATCCATACATACGTATATACTGTTAATGTTAATATAAATTATTTTTAATATGTGTCTCCACCATACACAGTCACATCTACTACACTGTCATATACATCACGTTTTAAATATTGCCTTCAGCGACACAGCTGTTAAAATCAAAAGGAGGTAGATTCATGACAAGCCTTTCTGCCACTTGAATTAAATTTCTTTAAGTAATATGAGAGCTATATACTTTATGATATACTCGTTGATGCTAACGAAGGTCAATAAGTTCCAGACCACATATTTTGAAAGAATGCTCTAGAACAGGGTCCATGGGCCACAATCCGGCCCACTGATAACTGTTTGGTATAAAAAAATTCCAGGATTTTAAAAGAAAATTTTTAAATTTTGTTTTCAGAAATTAAGAAAAAGTGAAGTTTTTTTATGTCTAATTATACAGTCCGTTACTTTTTTTTTTTACAAAACTTTCTGAAACTGATGGTCTGCGAGACCCATGAAAAATTTTCATGTGGCCGCTACCCAAAAAGGTTGGGCAACCCTAATATAGAATGTAATTAGTATGCTGAAAAAGTGCTGTTCTTCAACAAACTAATTGATTTAGTTTTGATATGTTAATCGTATATGTGGAGACGTCTTCAGCCGTGAGACCCAAAAGGTTTTTGAAAAAACCTTTTGGGTCTCACGGCTGAAGACGTCTCCACAAATACGCTTTACTCCTCCGCCCAATCAAGTTTCCAACCGACGTGATGGCAACACCGACCAACAGCACGGACATAAACAGAAGCCGCCATTCGCTCTGACGACGATAGCTGGTTAACGCTATCGAAATAGCTATCAGCAGTGTTATCGTGTTAATGATTTTATCGAACTGCACCATAAAAATTGAATTTTATTTGCTTCTACTGTAAATGCATATTTTAACATTTTATTTATAAAAAAATGAATATATTATACAAAAATTTGAACATGCTCTAATAAATAAATTCAATTTGTAATTCAACACAAAATAATATTTTAGCTCTTAAACACATTAAGTCATCATCTGGCTTGAATTAAAAATAATTCCATGTATCAAAAATGTGCCCCCCCACCAGGGGTTAAGATCGCGTCCCTGAGGAGGAAAAATCTGGTGCTATTTACCAAATACCGTGTGGAGACTGTGACAAGGTGTATGTTGGACAGACGGGAAGATCGATACGTCTACGAGGGAAGGAGCATATGCGTGCGGTAGCTAGGGGAGACGATTCAAACCAGTTGGCTGAACATGTCTTCAGGGAGGGTCACGAACCAGATTGGCATTCGATGAAAATATTACATCAGAATGTGACGAATCTGGGGAGTAGACTTTTTCTGGAATCATGGGAAACCTACGGTTTGAGGAGTCGTGCAATAAACATCGCAAAACCTCTACCAGAACCTTACAGGATTTTTGCAAAACCTCGAGTTGGGGGTGTTCATCTGACATCGTCGGGTGCGGGGGCTTTCCCGGCGAGGGTTTCCCCGATTGGGGTTTCCCCAGCTGGAACTGCTCCGCACCAAATGGCGTCAGATGGGGATTCCCAACATGCGGGTATATAAGCTTAGGACTTTCACGAACTCTTCATTCTGCCTTCACTTGACAAAGGGAGCAGTTGGCTCCCGAAACGTCGTGTTTTTAAACCTTACGCTAGTGTCAAAATAACTGTTTGTTACCAGAGGTTATGCTCTACAGTTTGGAAACCTCTGGCTTATTACATATTATACATATATGAGAATGGTACTCCTCAGGGCTTCAAACTATGTGACTTGCAAATGAACATTCACAGAACAAACAAGTATTGGCTTCACCTAAAAACAAAAATGCATAAAAGCTATTTGAATTAATACAAATAACATAATCAACGATAAATGAAATAAATAAATTTAAGCACAAACATTAGGATTACTAATCTTTTTCATTTTCACGTAAGGTGAGGAAAAAAACCGTACTTATGTATAAAGAATTTTCATAATGCAATATTATAATAATTAAAATTGTTGCATTTGAACATAAATAATATACCAACTAATTGATATTTTAATATATTCTGTAAAAAAAATGTAAGTACACACACAATATAATTTTAAAGTTCAGTTATACAAGATTACAAATATAAAGGTACACAAATAGCATCCTACAATTAAAGAATTGAACATTCGTTAGTAAATTAAATTCAAATAAAATACTGACCACAAAATAAAAAATAATATATGTAAGAGTGATTGAAAATAGATATTAACAGCACACAATTACCTTTTCAATAAATAGTCATAAAAAATACTTCAAACAGAAAAGGGGTCCACATTATGTAATGGTACGAAATAGAAACAACTAAATGTTAAACGTATTGTTTCGTTAAATGTTAAATATATTATTTATTTTACAAAGGGTTGAATTTGCATAAAAAAGTAACTAATTTAACTTTTTATACAGGGCCATTCACAAAGAAACTTCTATTTAGAAAAATCCTACAAAATAATTACTCAGTCAAACAAAAGAACTTTGACAACAACGTACAAAGATTGACCAGGGCTTACCATAACTAGTAAAATTTGACACTGGTCGGAATATACGAAATACAAATGAAGAAGGTAAAAGATATTTACCGTCTGCAAAAATATTCGCAACGTTTCGAGAACTACTGTTCCCTTCATCAAGCGAAAGTGTCGAGGAAGTGTAGGGGTTCGGTATTTATACCCCAACTTTGGTTTTCCTCCCAGTCTGAATCTGGATTTTCTAAGATCTGTCCCGCACTCGGTAATCCCCCTGGTAAGTCGCGAGTACAAGGACCCAAAAATTTTCGACTCCCTGTGTACTTTAAGCAACAGACCATTCGTGCGCCTCTCTATACCTCCAGTCGGATCTCTCTTCACTATACAATACGCATCAACATCAGATAGTAAGTTCTGCACCTTCTCATCATAAGTCGATGTATCCATAATCACAGTACATCGTCCTTTATCAGCCGGCAAAACCACAATGTCATCACGGTGTTTCAATCTTTTATCGCCTTCCTCTCGCCAAGCGAAAGATTACTTTCTGGTACTCGTCCTCTACGTAGCACTTGCGAAATTTCACAACGTATTTCAGCAGCTGCATCAGCCTCCATTCTTCCTAGAACCGGCTTGACTGCCGAAAGAATCTTAGGAATAGGAATAAATGAAGGCGCAGGTGCGAAATTTAGGCCACTATAATGTTTTCGGCAATACTAAATGAAATTACTAGTTTTATGCCACCCACGTAATCTGTAAATATATTACAATCTATTTTGTTCATTTGTATACTTCTTTTTAAATTTCATTTTCTCATTTTTGTTTTTGATTAAATAAATAATCTTTGCGTAAAATAATTGCAATTTGCCAGTGACCTTCGACACCCACTCAATGACAAGCGATTGATCTACAATTGCTGGAAGAAGCATTCTGGAAACGAAAAAGCCATATGTTGCACCAAGGTCGTCTTTGGCAAGCCGTTAATGAGTGGCATCCCGATAACATAAAAGTACCAAAAATAATAATAGATTATATCGTTATTTAAAGTAGAAACAATTACACAAAATTAGTAAAAGTAATATGAACAAGTTATAATAAAATAAAGTAAATACATGCAACAATAATTATTACTTAAATGCAGAATATGAAGTAGGTTTAGGTAATTACTTATGGCTTACAAGCCTTTTGAGACTAACACAACATATTTCATGACTCTCCCATGCCTATTTATTATTTAGATACATCCTTGCTGGCTTGAGGTCAATAGAGGCCAATAATAAATGAGCAGAATAATCTCATTTACGAACCTGGTATATACCAGATTATGTTGATAAATATGCTGTTATCCATACAGATTATTTCACTATATAGTGAAATAAACTGTATCGGTAACAGCACATTTATTGACATATACACTCTAAAAGGAGAGATAATATATACAAATAATGGTTAACATATAAAGCCATGGGGGTGAGTTTTTTGTGGGGGATTTTTATTACAATTAATAAAGTTGACACCCATGTTTTTTAGCTCATATAAGAGATTTTTGGTATAGGAGAAAAAGGGACATCGTTCCCATCCTGGAGTCGAACCAGGGTCCCTCCGTTGAGCCCGGAGTGTCTTGACCGCTAGACGAATGAGGACAAGAACAACGCTCTCTTTCTCCGTATGTTAAGGGTGTAAGGTATTACCCATCTCAGGGCTAACACAACTACCAAATAATAGTCAACAAGCAAAGCCACCGGGGCGAGTTTTTGTGGGAAACTTTTATTGCATTTAATGAAGTTATCCATGTTTTTTAACTCATACTAGAGCTTTTTGGTATAGGAGGAAAAGACTTCAGGATGGGGGCGATGTCTCCTATACCAAAATACTCTAGTATGAGTTAAAAAAGATGGATGCAAACTTTATTAATTGTAATAAAAATCCATGAAAAACTCACCCCGGTGGCTTTGTGTGTTGACCATTATTTGGCAATTGTGTTATCCCTGAGAAGGGTAATAATATCTTACATCCTTATATACGGAAAGAGAGCGTTGTTCCTGTCCTCGTTGGTCTAACGGACAAGGAACTCAACGGAGGGACCCTGGTTTAACTTCAGGACAGGGACGATATCTCTATCTCCTATACCAAAAAAGCTCTATTATGAGCTAAAAAACACGAGTGTCAACTTTATTAATTGTAATAACATATACACTAGGGAAGTTAAAGGCGAGAGAAGAATATAAATGATACTTTAACTTTACAACATACTATTTGACCATATATTTATCAACGGTATCACTCAGAGTTTACAAAAGCTTACCCATGCAATTACCTTTTAACAAAAACAAAACAAGGAAGGGTACAAGTATTATACGTAAGCAATATTTAGCTCCCTTCCCCATAAGCAAAAATTAACATTGGCTAACATAGGAAAATAAAACCAACGGCAACCCTCCACAACCAAGATGTTTACGTAATACTTGAACTCTCCCCAAATTACAAATAGAAAATAATCAAACTCCTAGAAAGCAGACCTGCATAAGAAAAAAGCAAGTGCTAGCTATTTGATGGAATTAAACTTTAATTATTTATGCTGACATATGAAGGAGAAGAGATGTCAGAAACCCTCCATTGTGATGCAACTTTATATACATATGGAGTTGCACCTCTATAATCCCCCTTACAAACTTTTCTACATACGCCTATGATTATTCGCATAGCAACTACACATATTATCACTATGCCATCACAGGGGTTATTGGCCATATTAATAACTTAGTATGACCACCAAATATGAGCCTACAGATGACCAAGCAAACTGAACAAGAAGTAGAGCCCAAACCAATGAAGGCTATCATTTGTCTCTCATTTTAGTCTTTTTTTTTTTTTATCTACGTGGTCAAAAAATCAGCATGTTTTATTGGTTGATTTCTAAGGCTCCAAGGTTTTCTTCCACAGATGAAGCACTTGAAACTGAACTCAACTACATTCGTGGAATTGCAACTGATCGCGGATTCAAACCTTTCATCATTGATCGGGCCCTAAAGAAACTCACGCGACCTAAACTGCCTAGTACTCTCA
>QLNU02015003.1:170837721-170857367 GCA_006491805.2 Dysdera silvatica
CCCACTAAGTTTAAATATTTATATGCTACAATTTTGTGTACAATAAAACATTGATTATCCAAAATAAAGGAGGAAAACCCAGTTTCAAATGAACGAATTTTCGGATAATCCAGAAATATGTTTTTCAATGTAAAGGTGCAAAGAAACCACATTTATCCAAAGCACATTTAATTGAATACTATGTTGATAATGAAATACATGACAAAGTAAACGTTATTTGCTATTTAAATTATAAAATAATGTAAATATTATTTAATGACATTTTTGCCATTATTAAAGTAATTTGATATACACATTAGAAATTACTGTGACATACCCAACTTTCCACATGAAACTAATACTCCCAACAATATATATGTTGTGTGTAGACATCAATGTACCATTTAGGGCATATAGAAAATGATCACCTAATTATTAAACAAAATGTTAACTTAAATATTAAAAGGACATATTCATTATTCATATTGAAAACACATAGAATGTAGCATTATTATTGTCTTCATGATTGCTGAGTACTCCAGTGGATAATTTCCCCTTACTTTATGGCTCCGGGTGGGGAGGAAATAAATAATATAGATGTAGAGGTGTTAGAAAAGTTCACATACTCACAACTGTCTGTTCTATTTCATGCCCTTGAAGTTTGTAGGGGGCAAGCATGACACTTGAATCTGTTTGGTGTTTAAATGTTTATCACAGCTAAGCCTTTGAAGTCCTACACATTTGTTCAGAGTCACTGACAAAACAAATATTTAAGTTTTTTGTAGTTTTAGAAGATAAATTTTAATACTCTTGAATAATTGCCTGTGGTCTAACTTTTGTTTTGCAACACATGGAATTATCACTAATATGTCTTTCATTTGATCTCTTTTTTCAGATCAAAATTCATTGGAAAAAAAATGAACACTCAATGAAGTGCAAATTGTATAACGACTTTGCATTGTCAAAGAAGTTATTTGAATTTTTATGATGCAAGAGGCCAGCAGCGACCCAAATTTTCAAAGAAGCACTATGAATAGATGTCATTTACTTATGGAACAATTTGATTCAATAAGATTTCGTAATGATGTTTTAAGAAATTTCATTTGAATAAGATTACCTGTGTGTGAGAGATGAGCCTACGAAAATTTTCCAGTAGTAGAAAACATGGCTTTTGCATCAAATGGTCAAATCCTTACTGTAACTTGACTCCCATTAGCTGAAAGTTCCTAACTATCATCACTCTATTATGAATTATTGTATGAATTAACTAGCCATAATAGAAAACAATGTTATTAATTCAGTAACGAAAACAAATTTTAATGGAAATGTGTTTTTAGAAAGATAATTTTGTGAAGTTTACGTATCACCATAGTGATGGAATAGATTTCATCACTAGATGTCGCCACCTGCTAATCTAACTCTATTGTTGATGAAGCTTGTGATGTCAGCAGACTGATATAATGCACCCTTTTTTTTTTGTTTTATAATACAATAGTATCAATTAATTATCCTGCAATATTATTTTAAGTTTTCCTTTTTTCTGTTTATGAGAGAATAAAAATTTGTTACCAATCTGTGTATACATACTACATGGGTAGAAAAGTCCTGGGACTAGCAATGAAAAAAAACATTTTTTTGTCAAAATCAAATTTATTCTTCAATATAGTTCCCTCCAAGAGCAATACGCTTATTCCAACGGTCCTCTAACATTCGAATACCTTTCATATAGTACGATTTGTCAAGGGCTTCAAAATATGCAGCAGTTTCACATTTGACATCTCCATTTGACCCAAATCTCTTCCCCTGGAGCCACCTCTTCAAGTCAGTAAGCAAATAATAGTTACTGGGGGCCAGATCTGGAGAATATAGGAGATGGTGGATCAATTCGAATTTCAATTCATTCAATTTTGCCATCGCTTTCATAGATGTGTGTGAGCCGGGCTATTGTCTTGGTGAACCAGTACTTTTTTCTTTGCCATATGCGGCCTTTTTTTTGATTTTGTTGTTCAAACAATTTAATAATCCTTCATAATACTCTCCTGTGACTATTTTTCCTTTCGCAAGGTAGTTGATGGATATTATGCCATGTGCATCCCAAAAAATACTGGTGAAGATTTTTCCAGCTGATTGTTCGCTTTGGGCGGCTTTCGCCAGGTTCCAACCACTCTGCAGGACTGTCTTTTGGACTCTGGTGTGTAGTAATAGATCCACGTTTCATCCATGGTTACGAATCGGTGCAAAAACTCATTTGGGTTATGCTTAAATAGCTCCAAAGCGCACTCTGAATCATCGACAGATTTCTGTTTTTGGTCGATTGTTAGAAAATGCAGCACCGATCTCGCACAGAACTTTTTCATGTGTAAATGCTCATGTAAAATATAACTCACCCTTTCTGTTGATATCTTTGCAATGTCAGCTATCTTTCTCACTTTCACTTTGCGTTCATCCAAAACAATACGGTGTATCTTTTTTATGTTCTCTGCAGTTGTTGCTTCAATTTAATTTCCAGAATGTGTAGCATCATCGATGCTCGTACGGCCGCATTTAAACTCACAAAACCATCGACAGATGGTTGTTTTCAATGGAGCAGATGTGCCGTAATTTTTTTCGAGCCATTCTTTGGTTTGGATGGTATTTTTTTTTCATCAAAAAGCAATGTTTAATTAACACACAAAATTCTTTTTGGTCCATTGTTTTCACAAAATCAAAAGTATCATCACTTACATGACCGCAACTCGCAAACAAATGGCCGATATATCATAAAAATTTGACACCAATCATTTGAAGGTGAATACTAACTGAAAGTCATATAGATATCTGATAGATGATGCCATCTAGTGGCGAGTCCTGTGACTTTTCAATCCATCTGGTATACCTACTCAACAGCGTAGATCCACCCAGAACCAATGATACACATTGACCCAGACATGATTGATGAACGAAGGCCCACTTGAACCATCTTCTACAATGACCCAGATGTTAATTCAATGCAACTATCAACTACATTGATGATATGGTGGACATCAGTTCAACTCAGCAATCAGCTATATTAGTGACATGGTAGACATTGGTTCAACGGAACCATACTCTACAGCTACCTGGTTGTTAGGTCAACACAAACTATCAACCATTTGCTACAGTAACCCAGACTATTTACTAGAAAATAATAAACCACCTTAAGCTCCTGATGCCAGCAGACTGATATAATAAATAATGCATTCTTTTTTAGTTTTATAATACAATAGGAATAAGATAGAAAGTACCAAGGAAGAGATTTACATACAAAAGGTTAAACACTGGTAAAATAGCAATGAAAAAGATCACCCAAGCTTTCGGACGCATCAGCAGCAGTCCTTCATCAGGAGTAATGACGATGTTATGTTTCTGTCTCTTTTTATACTTGAAATTTCTGGAAAAATCCATCACAGCAGTCCTACACAATGGAAAACCCAGTGGTAACCATTACCTTTAGACTTTTCATCTCTACACAGCTGTTGGCTCTAGTTAAACTTTATCACTGTACACTTGAACTTCAATCACTGTTCACTGACTCCTGTTCAAATTGACTGTCAAACTGCTTCACAAACTTATTGTTCTAAGAAGATACTCTAAAACTGAACCCAGACCGGGTTCGACAGTCGCCTCCGTAAGAGAGCAGATCTTCTTTAGAAAATCTGATCTTTCTTCTTGATTATTAGACATTGATCCAACCTTATCTGGAAATACAGTGCCATTTGCTCGGCCAACTTTTCCAACATTCATATATGCACACAGACATCTGCACACCAATGAGAAACCTATACTGCAGGACATCTAATCTTGGAGGATTCTCATACATGTAGTTTGTAAGTTTCCCAAGATTCTAAGAAGAGTCTACTATTCTTGTTTGTGATGTGACGGTGTAGTATTTTTGTTGAGTCCCAGTCGGGTTCGTGTCCGTGTTGTAAACAATGGCGGATTTATAAAACTGCTGCCCTTTCCCTCCTTTACAAAGAAAAGGGATATTTATAAAAAGAAGCATATCATACTCTCAACATTTCATATGTGATATGTGATTTTTCATATAATTACTCAAACTAATAAAATACAACTTGCAATTATTGCTAACATAGCCACTGACTTTGTGGTCATCGTCCGTGTAGGTGTAAAACGAGAGCTCAGGGTAAGAAGTTTGAGAACCACTGGACTAATATATTAGTAGCTAATATTTAAAAAAAACTGTATTTATTATTTACAAAATTATATGATTTTTTTATTTATAAATTAATATTAAATTATTATAAATTATTTTACCTAGGAACATTTATCTTAAAACAAAATTATTTTAAACAAAAAAACATTTCAACATTGTCGATTTTGGAAAAATTTAATTTTAAGCTCCTTGCTGCCGCCCCCAGACAAGTGCCATTCCTTGGCCTGTGCCTTGTATGCCTACTTAGAAATCCGCCACTGTGAAGCATATTCAGCCAGATGTGAGGTTGTATCTTCTTTTGCAAATGAAATGCTTGTTTGTGTTCTTTTCTTCTTGTTTTGATCATTCTTTTTGTTTGTCCTATGTAATGTTTGTTGCAGTCTTTGCATGGTATTTAGTTTGTGGCACCTGTGTAATAATGATACAATAATAGCAATTATCCTGCAAGTTTCCTTTTTCTGTCAATAAGAGAATAAAAATTTGTTACCAGTCTGTGTATCCATATATTTCCTCAATACCGTAGATCCACCCAGTACCAAACGATCCACAATGATCAACATATGTGTATATATCCAATGGTAGATCTGGATTTTTTGTGAGGGGTGTGGGTGTAGGGCTAAGCTTTGATAGAATTTGTGCACTATCAAAATGCCATTTTATCAAGCATAATGTATGTTTCTTTAGGAGGGGGATACTTTAGTCCCCTCCCCTGATCTGCCAATGAATGTGTTGTATTAATAATATCATTTTACCTTACCTAGAATTCGTTGCATCCGGTAATTATATTCTTCACTTACAAGTATTGTAATTGGCTTGTGTTCTTAAAAATAAAGTTACCTTGGAAAGTGCTGTATATCATGTATAATTCTGTTAACTTTACCATGTGAATTTTATTCTTGCAATGTCACTAACATTTTTCTACTTTTCTCTATGCAGTAGAATGACGATTACTGAAAATTTGCCGTTCAGAGAATTAGTTATGGAACTATAGAAGTTATCGAAACCAGTTTTTAAAGCCATTTTTTCATATTTCAACTAATACCTATTGGAATGTTTGATTATTGAAATTAGTTTGTCTCAGTTCTGATAACTAACATTTTACAGTGGTTCACTGGTTCTGGTCATTGCCGTTAGTTCATTGAGTTGAGTTCCATTCCCAGTGAGCTTTCTTGTGAGCAAATGTATTGTGGTACCGATGGTACCTTGAGCCGTTGATTTCATCTCAAATGCTATTCAGTGCCATCTTGGGATATGAAATGTAAAATCATACAAACGCTCTACTAATTATTGCGCTTTTTTTAGTAACTTTATTTCATCAGAAACATGAACACAAATTTAAGTATATAAATACCTTGATTGAAATGATCAAGAATTAGAAATTCGTTACATGACTGCCTGTGTAGCACAGGTAAATGTAGAGTCCAATGAAGCCTGTACCATCCAATTATTATTATATATATATAAATAACAAAAAGTTCTTTACACCGATTTTTGTGGCATCACTTTCCTTTCAAGTCTTTTGGACCATAGCCCTGAGATGGCATTATAGTAATGCATTTACTATGTAGAACCAGTGGCATAAGCAGAAAGTTCATAAGGGGGTTATAGGCTTAATGGGAAGGGTTACAGAGCTACAACTCATATATTCCTATGTTAAATATACAAAATTTCATTGCGATGTGGGAGGAGGGTTACAAACCCAAAATCTCCTTTTGGCTACACCTCTGTGTAAAACAATTTAAGTTTGACTTCAGTTTGGTCCAGTGCTTTGCTGTCATGTTTCTTCCGATCACTGTCCAGTGTTTTGTTTTCCTGTGTCTGGTGCAGCATGACTTCAGCTGTGTTTGCACCATAAAACACAAACCAAAATGAATGGTTTTCTAGGCAACAGAAATGCGGATTCCTCAGAAAACTATAGCTCCTAATGAAACGGGATCTTAACTGCTCTTGTGCCATATAAACTAAATTAAATCTTTCAACCCTGTACCAGGTGTCCATTTTCAAGAAACAAATGAAATTATGCACAACTATTACATTTTTCTCCTAACAAGTTTTTTTTTGGCGCAGTATAGCCCAGATGCTCTTGCGCCATAAAAAAGCCAAACAAACAAACAATCTTAACAAAGGACACCTGGTATAGGGTCCGAAAGCTTTAAAGAAAAAGTACTGAAATCTGTATATACATATAGAAAATCAATACATATCAGTCAAAAAAGTGTTTGCTTTCTCTTAGATTTGTCTATTTCTATTTATATGTTCTTATTATATATAAACAGAGCTGCACTGCATTGCATTGATTTTTCCATTAATCCTTGGAGTGGGGATGGATTAAAGTGATGCTTATATATATATTTGTTTTAATGATAAAAGGTACTTCTTGTTTGGACATGTATGTTTTAAAACTGGATGTTCCGATTATTGCCAATTGTATTGTATTTTTCTTGCGAATAATATTTGACTTAATCTATAAGTCTAATTATGCGATTCAGCTATAATGTAATGATTTCATTTTAGCTTTGCTCCATTTTCTGTTCTAATCTTTCGACATAATTTTATTTTCCAGTTATTGGATTATCCCAGAAACAAGGACAAAGGCTCTTCTCAAGTTTGTTATTTCGACAAAGGTGCTTTATGAATAAACTGTCCCTGTGTGCAAATGTGATTTTAAATGCAAAGAATGTTCAGTTTCAATTCTTTTCTGTTGCATTTTCTACTGCTTATGTACCAGCTTCGTTGAATATTAACATTTATTATGAATTTATCACAAATTTGAATATTATTGTTTCCTTACATATTATTAGCAAATCTAAACTTATACAGAGTATAAGTTGATTCAAGATTTAAATTAGTTCTGAGTTGTTTTGTTTTCTTTCTGTTATTTATTGTTTAAATCAGTCTAACATGTTAAAAGAATTTTTCTAAATTTAGAAGAGTTACTTTGCATGTTGCAGTGTAATGAATTCATGAATTATCGTTGCTTTGCCTCAAATCTATTATATTTGTACCATATGTATAAATTATATAGCTTCATATATGAAGGGAATACCTATCGAAATATGTATAAAGATGTAACTGTATGTACATATAAATATGTATAATTAACTATAAAACATGACATTTCATACCAGATTTCTCTTCTCTATATTACGTTCTAGAATCACTATCCTTTATAAGTTCTAATTTTTTGTCAAATCTTTAGTTAGAGTGGGGGAAAGCATTCATTTTGTGATAAATGAACTCTTTCATTCTCATTCCTTTAAAAGAATGTATCCTTAAGAACCATCATTTACTGAATAATGATTAGAATGAGAATCAGCATTCACTAAATAATGATTAAAATGGGATCACCATTAACTGAATAATAATTGGAATGTGATTCATCATTCCCATTCACTGAATGGGAATTATTATGTTCATTCGTGTACTTTACATATCTAGCTCTGAAAATTATTGTATTTGAAAATTATTATATTGAATTATTGTATTTGAAAATTATTATATTGAATTATTGTATTTGAAAATTATTGTATTGAATTATTGTATTTGAAAATTATTATATATAATTTAAAATGTGATTATCGAAGTTATTGAATAGTTTTAAATGTTTTAATCATTTTAAAGGTTCTAAAATAAAAATAAGATTCTTGAGCTATTAATGTTCCTTTTAAATCGAGTATTTTGGATATGCGTGAATATAAACAAAAGAGTATGTTGCATTCCTAGAATTAGTCTGATGATTTCTTTTTTTGTATAGCATTCCATGAGCAGATATTCTTGTTCTATATACACCTTTACCCAGAACTCCAACAGAAACGAAAACTTAGTTCGCAGATTAAACTAACCAATCTTACAAAGTAAATGTTATATATGTTATGTGATACAGTGTCACACACTTGTGAGGTCAAAAAGGGCTATGTATGCAAACATGCTCAAGTTAATAACCTGTTCAAAAGAAAGCAGTGAAATATATGAAATGCAGAATCTCCATGGGGAAAACAGAACCACCTTCAGAGCTTCACCTTTCCTAACAACGAACAGAATCACAAATCAAAGATGAGGAATGCCGTGTAATGGAAGTATGAATGGAGATTTATAACGAAGAGTTGTGAATGGAAAAATAATGTTATGGACATACTATTCATTAAATGAAGGGAAGTCTCTGTTTGTGGTCTTTTTAGAAACATAATTATGAACATTTTATATGTCGCAACCATTATTAATTCCATAAATACAGAACTGAGCTTATACATATGCTTTACTGTGTTTAGAACTGAAGGTGCAGGTTTTTTTTATGTAATTTATTATATTTCCAATGTATAAATATATATATAGTGTTTATAATGGGAATTACTGTATATTTGAGATATTGTGTACATATATATATATCGGTGGCAAGATTTTAGGGTGTGCGCATGAAGGCTTATTCACCAAAACACATCGATTTACGGCCTATACTTGTCAAGAAACTGGTTTTTACCTCATTCAGTAAATAAGAAAGAAATTTATGGTAACTTTGGGTTTTGGTGAATTGGCTTCATGCACACACCCTAAAATCTTGCCTCGTGCCTCCACTGATATATATATATATATTTGTTCTTTTCTGATATTTATATCCTTATAATTTTAGCATTATATGGATAAAAAACATAATTGACAGTAAACTCTATATAAGAATAATGTATATAGAATATATATAAAAAATATTAATGATAAAAATTTGGACTTTTGTGCCTATAGGTAGGCCACTTAAAAAGATGTTTTCTTTTAGTTCAAAGCAAATTACTGTTATGATAGAATAGAGTTGTCTTATGTGTTTATAATTAGTTTAGAATTTTTTATTATTTCATTACTCTATCGTCAATTATCATGTGATTGTTATTTTTTTTAATTTATTTATTTTTTGCAGGGGCAAAAGATGCTCATACAAGAGATGATAACTTCTCGGACAGTTTGTCAGGTGCAATGGTGCTACATGCAATATCTGCAGAGACATCTCAAAACTCTTATCAAGTGTACAATTGTTCAGAGTGCCCCTATACGTCATATGATATGTCTAGGATGAGAAGACATTACTTGGTACACTCTGGGGAACGACCCTTTCGTTGTCCAATGTGTGGCAAGGGATTCACTACAAAGCAAAACATGCGCACCCATGTTACCACTCACACGGGTGAAAAACCATACCATTGTGAATACTGTCCCAGTGAGTTTGCCCAGCAGGGTAACCTCGCCCGACATCGTCGACGGCATCTCGAAGAACTACAGTGGCAGCAGAAATAGTCCTTTGGACATTGTTTTATTTGCCGCATCAGTGACTTTGTTATGTATTGAAATATATATGTTCCCGCACACATCTCATTGTAAATTTCACTAAGCAGTTATGGATGAAAAGTTTTGTACCATACAGGCTTCAAATTTGGAAGCATGATTTTATTTTTTTTGTCACAATTTCAAGTTCCTGTTTTGTTTTTGCAGATTTGATCACTTGTTTTGCAAATTATTTTTACGCATTGATGGTTGATACTTTGTACATAATAACAGAAAGGTCTTTTTAAGTTTAAACTACCTCCATTGTCTATGTTTTTTGTCTTTTTCTGTGTGGATTTATGTGTATTGTGGTGGAACAAGGTGTGCTCGATAAAACTTTTTAAATTAAATGCTTCCAATCCTGGGAAAAGCTTTATTTTATCTGAATACACCTTTTGCACAAGTAGTTTAGTAAAGTAAGTACCAGCTATTTGTCTAGATCAATGTTTCGCAAAGTGTGGTCTTCGGCGGCTTATCAAGTGGTCCGTAGGACCATCACCAAACTTCAGAAAGAAATGATCTAGGAATTGCCGATGTAACTAGAATTTACTTTCGGATGGGATCTAAGGAATTTCTCATAAATATTACTTGTTATAAACCTTACCTTTTGGCGTTTTGCGAAAAGTTTGAGACCTCTGGATGCACCCAAGCTTTCTAAATTGCTTATTATTTAAATTACTGATGTCATTTTCATTAAAAATTTGACAAAATAAGATCGTAACTGACACTCTTTTCATCAAATAGCATTACTCTAAAAATTATTTTGTTTCAGGTGGGTTTGGCAACCAACCCATGTTTTAAGAACATGGTCGGAGATTTTCTGCCAAAACTGATGCTTTAAAAAAAAAATTTACCACAAAACGAGCTAAGATTAACTACAAATTATATTTTTAGAGATGAATAAATATCTCTTGCCGGAATTCTTATACGTGTATATAAGTCTGCTAATAAATCACTTAAATCGAGGGTTATTTTGGTTATGTCTTCCCTTGGGAGAGGCAAGGAAGGGTATGACAGTGACTATGTAGGACTTTTTATTATTAACCATAGTCGGCAATCTTAAATTCGAGCAATATATATTTTTTAATAGGGGGAGAAATCCGCCCCTTCCAGTGGTTCACGATAAATAAAGGAATGTTAAAGTGGTCCGTGAGTGACCAAAGTTTGAGAAACACTGTTCTAGACAAAAAAAAAAAAAGAAGGGGGGGGGAAGCTTTTTACCTCCCTTTCCAGTTGCTGATTCTAAACTTTACAAGACTTTAGTCAACCAGGGGTCCAATGGTGCTACAACCATGCCTTTGAGCACACTGGGCTGAGTTCAATTTGCAGTAAACATGATTCTCTATGTATGCATATCATGGATTGGAGGGCACTTTAAACCGTTGAACCCCCTTCCAGATACCACCCATGCATTTTGATTGCAAACTAAATCCAGATTTAATGCCAAAATAAGACGCATTTTAAATGCGTGATAAAGAAATCATATACACTACTTATACTACTAAAGTAACACACTATTTTAAGCTCTTACCTTTCTTTCCTAGGAACTTTAAGGTTTCTTGAAGGAGAGTTTCCCTATAGTGGTAACACATTCGCCTAGCGTCACTATGCCTGGCCAGTGTTTGTGTACACGTGGCATAGTGGTTATCCTGGGTTTAACTCCAAACTATGCCAAAACAAATACTGCTTACTGGCTAACTGCTCACCGTAGTCCGGGGGTTGGTTCCCTAGTCTTTATGTGGTTCAAATTTCTCGAAAAACTAGGTGACCCTTGTTGCCCTTGCCGCCGTAAAAATCAAACAAACTTTAGAGAGAGTAAGAGTGTGGGCTTTACGTTAAGTGCCATCTATCCATCTCAAAGCAAGGAAATAAATGCCTTAAGACCTCTTTAAATGACTACCTCCATGAAGTAACCACCTCCCTTATTGACAACTTTTTTTACAAATGCCCCCCTTATAGACCACCAGTGAAAGACCATCTCTCTGCATGACCATCTTTTTTTCAAGAAGCCTAACGTAGTCGCCTTAGGGAGGTTTTACTGTATGTCATCAGTTGCAGATTCTTATGTCGTGAAATCTTGGAATGAGAATATACATTATAGAGCTTTTTGTGATGTTCCGCCGCGTCTGTTTATTAAAAACACTTAACGTTTCACTCCATTCTATGTGGAGCATCCTCAGAAGACAGACGTGGTGGAATATCCCGCAAAGCTCTATAATGTATATTAATAGACGCCATGAATGTATTTATCGCCTCCTTGGAATGAGAACATTAAAGCACAACTAACCTTAATTTGAAGTACATGCATATTTCAGAACTTCGATGGCTACACCTCCAATCTTTGAATCCACAGGGCTGGAATTCGATTCCCACTAAACTTCGTTATGTGAATGCATTATAGTTTGGATGCCAAATTAAGCGATGGCATTTTTTGAGCTTACATGTTGAATGACTTCGAGAAGTTGAACT
Source organism: Dysdera silvatica (assembly GCA_006491805.2). NCBI lineage: Eukaryota > Metazoa > Arthropoda > Arachnida > Araneae > Dysderidae > Dysdera > Dysdera silvatica. Next base: position 170,849,669 of record QLNU02015003.1, read on the forward strand.
ACAATGGAATTATTTTGGCTTCAGCACCTTAGTAGTTATCACTGCCACCTTCATGCTAACTGCATTACTTCTATTCTCAGTAAGTATAATTGTGTTCAGGATCATTCCTGGATTGGTAGCTGCACAGATGCAAAAACGTTACCTGTGCCCTAATTAATTTAATGTTTTATTTAATTAATAATTTTGTGTTTACTTTTATATCTATGTATATATATAGTGTTAAGCAACTGTCATACAAATGAGAAATATTTCGTAATTTTTATTTTCTTAAAATGTAACGAAGATGCTTAATATTGTCTTGGATCCGAAAGTCAAAGACAACATAATACTATAATAAACGGTCTGCGGCTACCTCAGGATTTATCTACCCAGGTGCAAGGGCATCTTTTGCACCTGCTCCGAGAACCACTCTGATTATGTGCAAATATGTCGGTGATCATATAAAGCTGCCTGTTTCAAATAGTCCATTACAAAGTCTTGGAACGTAAAATATACGAATATATGTGTCTTCATCTTCTCTAAATGCGAATAAATTCAAGGTATTGATATAACAAAAGTCTTTGTTGTCTAATTTTGAAATAATACATTTTGTTTATAAAATCAAAGCAAATAACATTGCATACAATTACTGAGCTACATAATTAGAGTATATAATGCACATTCTGTATAATCAATAGTCTGTACATAATACACAATACATATATGATATATGAACCATACAATAATATCTAATACACATTACGTATATATGATTTATTAGAATCATACATGCACCATGTATGTGACTAATTATATACTTGTAAGTTATTGTATAAGTTAGTGCCCATGTTATCACTTATTATATATATATATATCACTTACGAATTGTTTCTTTTGAGAAATCCGCGAAGTTTAATATCGAAAGTTGGTGCATCATGACTTTTGCCATCTTTGAACCGTAAATTAAAATAAATTTTTAGATTTTTGACTGTTCCATTTTTTGTTGGTAATAATATTCATGTATTTGTTTACACATGTTTAGTTTTGACAAATTGCATTTCCGTTTTCTTGTTTGGTGCATAATGGCCATTGCTGTCTTTGCTAAGTGTAGCACTACCATGTATAATGTTACTCTGTGTCAATTAATTGCAACACCATGCATAGCTTGTCAAGGAAATTTTTACCAATACTGCCGAACCTCGTTCACACGAACAAAAAATTGATTTTGCATTAAAGGCAATTCGCATTATCCATAAGGAATAAAATGGTATTGCTCTACCCATGCAATCTGACAGGGATGCAGGAAGCCCTGATATTAAATATATAATATAATATACGTTGATATTAAACGTAATTCCCGTCAATCATGTTCGTGTTCGACTATAAAAGTATAATTAATATCCAATTTTAATTCTGAAGTGACTTATGTCGAATGAATTTTTTTCTATGTTCTTAATTTTTGTAACCTATAATCGTGAATTTTTCTGATTTTTATTTTTTCTTTGGTTTTTTTTTATGTATATTTAGATACCACTAATGTTTTGTCAGAATACTTTTCGACCAGTCGAAGCAGCAATAGTGTTCATGAGCGGAAGTACTACTGCCAGGACTGTACCTATGCCACAGATTATTTGACAAATTTCAAAAACCACCGTCTATTGCATTCTGGTATTCGACCATTTGGATGTCCCCACTGCCCTATGTCATTCATCACTAAGCAGAATATGCAAAGACACTGCATAACGCACCTGAAAAATGATGTGTTAGGTAGCTTTCACAAGAATTGAAACGGTTTTCATGTGAAAACAATGTAATATGTTCCTATGCGTTTCATGCAGGATCAGAAAAATGATTCATGTATTTGAAAATGTGATGTTAATTATTAAAATATTATCAAAAATCTATCTTCCTGTTTTTTGTTTTATCGTCATAGTTCCGCTTTTTCCAAATTACGCTGTTAATATTTATAATAGAGTTATATATGATCTTTAATAGAATTGTATATGGTATTCAATAGAATTGTACGTTATATTTAATAGAATTATATATGATATTTAATAAAATGATGTACAATATTTTAATTGGGTTAGTGTTAATGGAAATAACATTTAATGGAATTACAGTAAAACCTCGGTTAAGCGTTGGGGTTTTTTTTCAGTCCCATCTATCTCTCATAGGCGATAATGTAATTAAACTCTCAATTCTTGTCACTAAATCAAATGTTATTCCGGATAACTCACCACGTTTGAAAAATGGAAAAGATTAAGATGGGCATAAATATGGGTAATATTCATTGGCGTATTTAGAAAGTTGGTAAGGGGGTTATAGGCTCAACGTGGGGGGGTGGGGCTACAGAGCTGCAACTCACATATTCTTATGTTATATATATATACAAAATTTTATTGCAATGGGAGTTACAACCCCCATCAACACCCCCTGCATATGCCAATGGTAACATTACAGCATGTTCTTAAACGACTTAACTGTGTCTTGACAACAAACATGTTCTTAAGCAATTGATTTCACTGCAGAATTTTTAGAAGAAAAGTGTGAGCGCTAAAAGTGACATTGAGAAAATTATTTTACCACTTAATAAAACTCAGATTCTTGAACCCTTAGTAGCAATTCGATATTTCTTTACGTCAGTTCAGTATACTACAGATAATAAATCTAGAGCACTAAATGTTAGTAAAAGTAGTATTAAAGGCCCTGGATGCTCAAACAAAGTTAAAAAAGATAAAGGTTAACTTCTTTATCATTTACTTAATGTATTAACGATTATTAATTACTTTTAAGAATTATGTTATTAAGAATATTGTTATAAAAATTTACAGCCTGCATGATTTTTTTTAACAGTAATGCATATTGTGTTTTTTAGTCCTTACGCTTTTTCGTGATTTCTTTGTTTTTTGAGTTACGATGAGATTCTACTGCAAATACAACGTTTTAATGAATTATACTCAATGTAATTATATGAAATATTTTATTGAATTACATTTAATAGAGATATAGTATTTAATTGAAATACATCTAAAAGGAAACATCATGGGAGAAGAGAGAAAGAGACCGAAAAAGAAGTGGATGGATGATCTAAAACCTTAGACAGAAGGAATTACCCATGTCAGCAGAAATAAAGAACTGTTGGCCGCCGACCTCCTAATCGAAGAAGGCATTTCTAAGAAGAAATATCCAACATATGCTTTATATATTTTTATATGCACATCATTGAATATTAATATTTAGCAAATATCATTGAATCAGGTTTAATTTTTATTTTACTTAAAACTCTAAGCTCTGAGTACTCATTGTACCAAAAGCTATGATTATGAATACTTCTGACTGCACATAAACTTAGGAGTATGTAAACGTCATTGTTTATTGCAGGTCACGCTACTATCAGTTCCATCCCATTTAATCCTTCATGCGGTCTGTAAGCCTAGTCACCATATAGTCAAAGAATAAAGATATATAATATGTTCCATTGAAGAAACTCAGAGGAGTGATAATAGTCATTGAGAAGAACAAAATTTGCTATGAAACATTCTGTTGTAGACCATGGTAGTCAGTGAAAACCGCTAAAATGCTTATATACTGCAGAGTGTGCCGTCCGCAGCGCAGCAGAATATTTACTATACATGATAGTGCCCCAGCACATTTTTCCAGCGCGGTGTGTAGCCACCTCCATGCTACGTAGGGGCGGACTCCGTCATGGGCGATGGAACTCTGGCATCCGAATGGGCAAGGACTCGCATCAACTGAAAATCCAAGGTATGCGCCATTTGAAACGACCTAACCCGCCCCTGGTGCTAAATATCCCAAGTGGTCGATTGGAAGGGCCGGACTCGATACCTTCTAACACGTCCGACAACCGTTTCTCCCTCGCTGTGAACTCTGCAATGACATCCGCAGCCGCCAATTTTAACACCACCACCTGTAATAATCTGGCATTGTACTTTGCACCACATGCTGTCAACTAAGTGTTTTTTTGTACTTATTATAATTTTTGTCATTCTCATCATTGTCTGACCCTATATAAGTATTTTTACGTGATTTTGACCAACTGTATGTAGCTTGTGATGTATGTTCTATGGTAATTTTTTTTTTCTTGATGCCTATTATCACCTCACAAGGTTTGTCGCCACTTCAACAGAACACCCTGTATAGGCATTTCTTTCCATTTCCAGAATTAAGTAGTTCATTCTATGCAACATGCATAGATGGGTAAAATGATTCGTTTCAGTTTGGGAAGAATGCGATCGTTCATCTACTGGAATCCCAACCAAGCTCAAAGAGTATATAATCTGTGGTCCATCTTATAGGGCAAATAATTAAATACCTACATGTGAGCAATTTAGAAATAACTTGGTAATTAGTTTTGTTCCTTTTATTACGTCGCAAGACTGCTCTACGGGATGCGACCGATTTCATAACGTAACCTCAGAGCCACGTCCATATTTGCACACAGTCAACTTACTGGAAATTGATCCAGTCCAGTGGATTGAAAAGCGATAATGTGCCTTTTGGTCTTCCACTTTTTAACAAGTCATTTTATTCTCAATTAATTGTTTCTGAAGCTAGTTCTATACTGCTCGCCCAGAATTTCGTATGATAGCAGATGCACAAGTGCGGTAAAACTGAGTTTATCACATACTCACTCAAACGCAAATATGAAAAGGTCAAACCCGCATCACTGCTCTATGCTCGAATTCGTAGTTATTGGCGAAGGATGCAAAACCAACGCTGTGGACGAACGACTATCGTACAAAAATATTAATAATTGTAATTGATTAATGACTGACTTGCGTAGTAATTAACTTAAGGATCATATATTTAAATCAGTGAATTAATTTACAAATTACAGATGGATTTCATATAGATATTTATGCATCCAGCATGATGAACAACACGGCCATGGTGTAGTGATACTTCGTTCAACTATTTCACGCATGATCCGTGTTTGATTACAGCAAATACCCAACGCTTGTTAGTTCCTTGTTACAGTTCCATAGTCTGGGGTGTCATTTTGGAGGCGAAAAAGGTTCGGATTCTCCCGAAAACCCTAGGTTCCGGCGAAGCATGATCTTAGCTGTCCACAAAGCAAACAAATTGCATGCTGATCAATTGCCAAAGGTGCTTTATTATGTTGCGAAATAGGTGGAACAAATTTAAACATTTTAAATGCTGAACCATGTAATGAAGTGCATTTGTAACTCCTTGTTGCTAATCGTAATTGCGTGGAGTTGTCTCCTTCAATCCTGTATCCTTTATTTTTTATGGTGCAAAGACAGCTAAGGTCTTACTGCGTGAGCTCCTGCAGTTTTCTGAAAGATTCGCACCTTTATCCAGCTAGGGAATCACACCTCAGACTAAAAGCCAAGAAGCAAAAAGCGTTTTCTATCGTCATTGGAATATGAGCCCGTGTTTTCCCCATGATGAAAAAATCCATTATTTCTATGTCACCATTAGGCTTAAATCTCTATCGCCAGCTAAACAAAAAAGAGAGATAGAAATCACGCCCACCTTTTCTTCCCTTTCCTTTCTTAACCCAAATTCAGTGTCGTTAACTATCAATAATATTAACTTAATACTATTTGTCCTATCTTCCTTTTAAAGGTATGTGGGTTTTTTCATTCCCACTTAAACAGTTCCTTGAGCGGAAATTAAATGTAAAGTACTTACATTTTTGTTGGATGTACAGCATCGTAAATAACTACATGTTGATAAGATTCATTTTATCCATTGTTAAGTTGAGAGGAATATGCACCCTTTAAACACCAAAAATTTATTCACACGAATTAAAAGGTTATACAGATATTTCATTTAATAACGTAAGAGGTCATTTCGAGCTATGCCCGGCCGCGCTTACATTCGGTTCCAGACCAGATTCAAAGGCATTCTCCTTGAGTTTGTTGTATGTTTCTCATTTATAGTTTCGATACATCCGAAACTTTATCCAATGGGACAAAATTATTGGGATTTTTAACCAATGGGAAGAGATGTTACGGGAGCCAATGAAATCCTTTATAGATCCATCTGGATCATGACATCATACTTTCAATGCTTTGGTTATTACATATTGAGCGCGTGTACAAGACTTTCAAGCTAGCTGCTATTATATATTTAAATACATTGGAAAAACGAAATATTTAATACTATTGGATCTTAATTAATTTAATTTGGTTTAAGGGCTTTAACTTTTATTTAAAGGCATAACAGTTTCATTAATTGGAAGGACGTTATTGACGGAGTTTAATTTCATTATTTTCTGTGGAGCAGTTGTCGGAACCTCAAAACACAGCCATTAAACGGCAATGTTCGCTAATAAAAAGGTTGAAAGGTAGGAGCGTTTTTTTATTTTTGGATTAATTAAAAACAACTCTCGCATATAAAAATTAGGGCAGTATAATGATTACGCGCAAAGTAAACCAGAGACGTATTTTCAGTATCAACCTTTATTACGGACAACCAATATACGTGACATTTATAGCAATCTGACAATTCCTCCGTAGCCACTTCGGGAAGTGATGAAAAAGCCAAACTTTCATGTGGCACAAGCGGTTCCGGGAAGGTCGGGAGTCCGTCAACGACGACGACCGCTCTGGACGCCCGTCGACATCACAAACGGACGACTCGGTGCAAAAAGTGCGTCAAGTTTTGGACAATGACCGACGATTAAGTGTTCGGGTGATTGCAGAGGAGTGTGGAATACCCAAAACAATCGTTCATCGCATTTTAACGGAGGATCTTCAAATGAGGAAAGTCTGCTCGAAAATGGTGCCAAAAGTCCTGACGAGTGAGATGAAGGAGCAGCGTTTGTTGAAGTGCCAGGAATTGCATGAACGCTACGAAACGGACCCAGAATTTTTGGACAGAGTGATCACAGGGGACGAGACGTGGATTTTTCAGTACGATCCCGAATCAAAGCGCCAGAGCAGCGAGTGGCACACCAAGGAGTCTCCTCGCCCGAAAAAAGCAAGGATGAGCAAATCGCGAATCAAGGCAATGCTCATTGTGTTTTTTGACAGAAAAGGTGTAGTTCACAGTGAATTCGTGCCACAAGGACAAACAGTCAACAAGGAGTTTTACTGTGAAGTGCTCAAACGGTTGCGCAACAGGGTTCGACGCGTCCGAAACGAAATTCGCGACAATTGGATCTTGCACCATGACAACGCGTCAACCCACACCGCGCTCATTGTCTCCGAGTTGCTGGCCAAAATGGGTGTGGCAACGCTGCCCCAGCCGCCGTACAGCCCCGATCTGGCACCAGCGGATTTCTTTTTGTTCCCAAGGATCAAAAGAACCCTGAAAGGAACTCGGCATGGGACGCTGGAGGCGGTAAAAGCAGCCGCGACGACCTCACTGAAGGAGATTCCCGTTGACGACTTCCAGGGCGCCTTCAATGATTGGGTGAAGCGTTGGCAACGGTGCATCGAAGCAGGGGGAGAGGAGTTCGGTCTCAGCTCTGGTGGCGTGCGGATGTCTGCTGTCCGGGCTGGCGGGTGTTGGTTCCAGCTCGCTTAAGACGGAGTGCTTGGGATATTCACTTTGGCCGCCGGGCGGAGTTGGATGGATGCCTGCTTCTGCTATTCTGGGACCGGACTCCGCCCTCCCTCGTAATTCGGACTTCGTCGCTGGGGTCGTGCTTGGCCTTCTGTCCATGACGGGCGTTCGTCATTGTCTTCGTCCGCTGCGATCGCTTGGGGGCCAGCTTTCGCAAACA
>QLNU02015003.1:170857467-170870969 GCA_006491805.2 Dysdera silvatica
AAAAAAAAAGAAGGGGGGGGGAAGCTTTTTACCTCCCTTTCCAGTTGCTGATTCTAAACTTTACAAGACTTTAGTCAACCAGGGGTCCAATGGTGCTACAACCATGCCTTTGAGCACACTGGGCTGAGTTCAATTTGCAGTAAACATGATTCTCTATGTATGCATATCATGGATTGGAGGGCACTTTAAACCGTTGAACCCCCTTCCAGATACCACCCATGCATTTTGATTGCAAACTAAATCCAGATTTAATGCCAAAATAAGACGCATTTTAAATGCGTGATAAAGAAATCATATACACTACTTATACTACTAATGTAACACACTATTTTAAGCTTTCTTTCCTAGGAACTTTAAGGTTTCTTAAAGGAGAGTTTCCCTATAGTGGTAACATATTCGCCTAGCGTCACTATGCCTGGCCAGTGTTTGTGTACACGTGGCATAGTGGTTATCCTGGGTTTAACTCCAAACTGTGCCAAAACAAATACTGCTTACTGGCTAACTGCTCACCGTAGTCCGAGGGTTGGTTCCCTAGTCTTTAAGTGGTTCAAATTTCTCGAAAAACTAGGTGACCCTTGTTGTCCTTGCCGCCGTAAAAATCAAACAAACTTTAGAGAGAGTAAGAGTGTGGGCTTTACGTTAAGTGCCATCTATCCATCTCAAAGCAAGGAAATAAATGCCTTAAGACCTCTTTAAATGACTACCTCCATGAAGTAACCACCTCCCTTATTGACAACTTTTTTTACAAATGCCCCCCTTATAGACCACCAGTGAAAGACCATCTCTCTGCATGACCATCTTTTTTTCAAGAAGCCTAACGTAGTCGCCTTAGGGAGGTTTTACTGTATGTCATCAGTTGCAGATTCTTATGTCGTGAAATCTTGGAATGAGAATATACATTATAGGGCTTTGTGGGATATTCCGCTGCTTCTGCTTATTAAAAACACTTAACGTTTCACTCCGTTCTATGCGGAGCATCCTCAGAAGACAGACGTGGTGGAATATCCCATAAAGCTGTATAATGTATATTAATAAACGCCATGAATGTATTTATCGCCTCCTTGGAATGAGAACATTAAAGCACAACTAACCTTAATTTGAAGTACATGCATATTTCAGAACTTCGATGGCTACACCTCCAATCTTTGAATCCACAGGGCTGGAATTCGATTCCCACTAAACTTCGTTATGTGAATGCATTATAGTTTGGATGCCAAATTAAGCGATGGCATTTTTTGAGCTTACATGTTGAATGACTTCGAGAAGTTGAACTACAATGGAATTATTTTGGCTTCAGCACCTTAGTAGTTATCACTGCCACCTTCATGCTAACTGCATTACTTCTATTCTCAGTAAGTATAATTGTGTTCAGGATCATTCCTGGATTGGTAGCTGCACAGATGCAAAAACGTTACCTGTGCCCTAATTAATTTAATGTTTTATTTAATTAATAATTTTGTGTTTACTTTTATATCTATGTATATATATAGTGTTAAGCAACTGTCATACAAATGAGAAATATTTCGTAATTTTTATTTTCTTAAAATGTAACGAAGATGCTTAATATTGTCTTGGATCCGAAAGTCAAAGACAACATAATACTATAATAAACGGTCTGCGGCTACCTCAGGATTTATCTACCCAGGTGCAAGGGCATCTTTTGCACCTGCTCCGAGAACCACTCTGATTATGTGCAAATATGTCGGTGATCATATAAAGCTGCCTGTTTCAAATAGTCCATTACAAAGTCTTGGAACGTAAAATATACGAATATATGTGTCTTCATCTTCTCTAAATGCGAATAAATTCAAGGTATTGATATAACAAAAGTCTTTGTTGTCTAATTTTGAAATAATACATTTTGTTTATAAAATCAAAGCAAATAACATTGCATACAATTACTGAGCTACATAATTAGAGTATATAATGCACATTCTGTATAATCAATAGTCTGTACATAATACACAATACATATATGATATATGAACCATACAATAATATCTAATACACATTACGTATATATGATTTATTAGAATCATACATGCACCATGTATGTGACTAATTATATACTTGTAAGTTATTGTATAAGTTAGTGCCCATGTTATCACTTATTATATATATATATATCACTTACGAATTGTTTCTTTTGAGAAATCCGCGAAGTTTAATATCGAAAGTTGGTGCATCATGACTTTTGCCATCTTTGAACCGTAAATTAAAATAAATTTTTAGATTTTTGACTGTTCCATTTTTTGTTGGTAATAATATTCATGTATTTGTTTACACATGTTTAGTTTTGACAAATTGCATTTCCGTTTTCTTGTTTGGTGCATAATGGCCATTGCTGTCTTTGCTAAGTGTAGCACTACCATGTATAATGTTACTCTGTGTCAATTAATTGCAACACCATGCATAGCTTGTCAAGGAAATTTTTACCAATACTGCCGAACCTCGTTCACACGAACAAAAAATTGATTTTGCATTAAAGGCAATTCGCATTATCCATAAGGAATAAAATGGTATTGCTCTACCCATGCAATCTGACAGGGATGCAGGAAGCCCTGATATTAAATATATAATATAATATACGTTGATATTAAACGTAATTCCCGTCAATCATGTTCGTGTTCGACTATAAAAGTATAATTAATATCCAATTTTAATTCTGAAGTGACTTATGTCGAATGAATTTTTTTCTATGTTCTTAATTTTTGTAACCTATAATCGTGAATTTTTCTGATTTTTATTTTTTCTTTGGTTTTTTTTTATGTATATTTAGATACCACTAATGTTTTGTCAGAATACTTTTCGACCAGTCGAAGCAGCAATAGTGTTCATGAGCGGAAGTACTACTGCCAGGACTGTACCTATGCCACAGATTATTTGACAAATTTCAAAAACCACCGTCTATTGCATTCTGGTATTCGACCATTTGGATGTCCCCACTGCCCTATGTCATTCATCACTAAGCAGAATATGCAAAGACACTGCATAACGCACCTGAAAAATGATGTGTTAGGTAGCTTTCACAAGAATTGAAACGGTTTTCATGTGAAAACAATGTAATATGTTCCTATGCGTTTCATGCAGGATCAGAAAAATGATTCATGTATTTGAAAATGTGATGTTAATTATTAAAATATTATCAAAAATCTATCTTCCTGTTTTTTGTTTTATCGTCATAGTTCCGCTTTTTCCAAATTACGCTGTTAATATTTATAATAGAGTTATATATGATCTTTAATAGAATTGTATATGGTATTCAATAGAATTGTACGTTATATTTAATAGAATTATATATGATATTTAATAAAATGATGTACAATATTTTAATTGGGTTAGTGTTAATGGAAATAACATTTAATGGAATTACAGTAAAACCTCGGTTAAGCGTTGGGGTTTTTTTTCAGTCCCATCTATCTCTCATAGGCGATAATGTAATTAAACTCTCAATTCTTGTCACTAAATCAAATGTTATTCCGGATAACTCACCACGTTTGAAAAATGGAAAAGATTAAGATGGGCATAAATATGGGTAATATTCATTGGCGTATTTAGAAAGTTGGTAAGGGGGTTATAGGCTCAACGTGGGGGGGTGGGGTTACAGAGCTGCAACTCGCATGTTCCTATGTTAAATATACAAAATTTCATTGCAATGGGAGTTACAACCCCCATCAACACCCCCTGCATATGCCAATGGTAACATTACAGCATGTTCTTAAACGACTTAACTGTGTCTTGACAACAAACATGTTCTTAAGCAATTGATTTCACTGCAGAATTTTTAGAAGAAAAGTGTGAGCGCTAAAAGTGACATTGAGAAAATTATTTTACCACTTAATAAAACTCAGATTCTTGAACCCTTAGTAGCAATTCGATATTTCTTTACGTCAGTTCAGTATACTACAGATAATAAATCTAGAGCACTAAATGTTAGTAAAAGTAGTATTAAAGGCCCTGGATGCTCAAACAAAGTTAAAAAAGATAAAGGTTAACTTCTTTATCATTTACTTAATGTATTAACGATTATTAATTACTTTTAAGAATTATGTTATTAAGAATATTGTTATAAAAATTTACAGCCTGCATGATTTTTTTTAACAGTAATGCATATTGTGTTTTTTAGTCCTTACGCTTTTTCGTGATTTCTTTGTTTTTTGAGTTACGATGAGATTCTACTGCAAATACAACGTTTTAATGAATTATACTCAATGTAATTATATGAAATATTTTATTGAATTACATTTAATAGAGATATAGTATTTAATTGAAATACATCTAAAAGGAAACATCATGGGAGAAGAGAGAAAGAGACCGAAAAAGAAGTGGATGGATGATCTAAAACCTTAGACAGAAGGAATTACCCATGTCAGCAGAAATAAAGAACTGTTGGCCGCCGACCTCCTAATCGAAGAAGGCATTTCTAAGAAGAAATATCCAACATATGCTTTATATATTTTTATATGCACATCATTGAATATTAATATTTAGCAAATATCATTGAATCAGGTTTAATTTTTATTTTACTTAAAACTCTAAGCTCTGAGTACTCATTGTACCAAAAGCTATGATTATGAATACTTCTGACTGCACATAAACTTAGGAGTATGTAAACGTCATTGTTTATTGCAGGTCACGCTACTATCAGTTCCATCCCATTTAATCCTTCATGCGGTCTGTAAGCCTAGTCACCATATAGTCAAAGAATAAAGATATATAATATGTTCCATTGAAGAAACTCAGAGGAGTGATAATAGTCATTGAGAAGAACAAAATTTGCTATGAAACATTCTGTTGTAGACCATGGTAGTCAGTGAAAACCGCTAAAATGCTTATATACTGCAGAGTGTGCCGTCCGCAGCGCAGCAGAATATTTACTATACATGATAGTGCCCCAGCACATTTTTCCAGCGCGGTGTGTAGCCACCTCCATGCTACGTAGGGGCGGACTCCGTCATGGGCGATGGAACTCTGGCATCCGAATGGGCAAGGACTCGCATCAACTGAAAATCCAAGGTATGCGCCATTTGAAACGACCTAACCCGCCCCTGGTGCTAAATATCCCAAGTGGTCGATTGGAAGGGCCGGACTCGATACCTTCTAACACGTCCGACAACCGTTTCTCCCTCGCTGTGAACTCTGCAATGACATCCGCAGCCGCCAATTTTAACACCACCACCTGTAATAATCTGGCATTGTACTTTGCACCACATGCTGTCAACTAAGTGTTTTTTTGTACTTATTATAATTTTTGTCATTCTCATCATTGTCTGACCCTATATAAGTATTTTTACGTGATTTTGACCAACTGTATGTAGCTTGTGATGTATGTTCTATGGTAATTTTTTTTTTCTTGATGCCTATTATCACCTCACAAGGTTTGTCGCCACTTCAACAGAACACCCTGTATAGGCATTTCTTTCCATTTCCAGAATTAAGTAGTTCATTCTATGCAACATGCATAGATGGGTAAAATGATTCGTTTCAGTTTGGGAAGAATGCGATCGTTCATCTACTGGAATCCCAACCAAGCTCAAAGAGTATATAATCTGTGGTCCATCTTATAGGGCAAATAATTAAATACCTACATGTGAGCAATTTAGAAATAACTTGGTAATTAGTTTTGTTCCTTTTATTACGTCGCAAGACTGCTCTACGGGATGCGACCGATTTCATAACGTAACCTCAGAGCCACGTCCATATTTGCACACAGTCAACTTACTGGAAATTGATCCAGTCCAGTGGATTGAAAAGCGATAATGTGCCTTTTGGTCTTCCACTTTTTAACAAGTCATTTTATTCTCAATTAATTGTTTCTGAAGCTAGTTCTATACTGCTCGCCCAGAATTTCGTATGATAGCAGATGCACAAGTGCGGTAAAACTGAGTTTATCACATACTCACTCAAACGCAAATATGAAAAGGTCAAACCCGCATCACTGCTCTATGCTCGAATTCGTAGTTATTGGCGAAGGATGCAAAACCAACGCTGTGGACGAACGACTATCGTACAAAAATATTAATAATTGTAATTGATTAATGACTGACTTGCGTAGTAATTAACTTAAGGATCATATATTTAAATCAGTGAATTAATTTACAAATTACAGATGGATTTCATATAGATATTTATGCATCCAGCATGATGAACAACACGGCCATGGTGTAGTGATACTTCGTTCAACTATTTCACGCATGATCCGTGTTTGATTACAGCAAATACCCAACGCTTGTTAGTTCCTTGTTACAGTTCCATAGTCTGGGGTGTCATTTTGGAGGCGAAAAAGGTTCGGATTCTCCCGAAAACCCTAGGTTCCGGCGAAGCATGATCTTAGCTGTCCACAAAGCAAACAAATTGCATGCTGATCAATTGCCAAAGGTGCTTTATTATGTTGCGAAATAGGTGGAACAAATTTAAACATTTTAAATGCTGAACCATGTAATGAAGTGCATTTGTAACTCCTTGTTGCTAATCGTAATTGCGTGGAGTTGTCTCCTTCAATCCTGTATCCTTTATTTTTTATGGTGCAAAGACAGCTAAGGTCTTACTGCGTGAGCTCCTGCAGTTTTCTGAAAGATTCGCACCTTTATCCAGCTAGGGAATCACACCTCAGACTAAAAGCCAAGAAGCAAAAAGCGTTTTCTATCGTCATTGGAATATGAGCCCGTGTTTTCCCCATGATGAAAAAATCCATTATTTCTATGTCACCATTAGGCTTAAATCTCTATCGCCAGCTAAACAAAAAAGAGAGATAGAAATCACGCCCACCTTTTCTTCCCTTTCCTTTCTTAACCCAAATTCAGTGTCGTTAACTATCAATAATATTAACTTAATACTATTTGTCCTATCTTCCCTTTAAAGATAGGTGGGTTCTTTCATTCCCACTTAAACAGTTCCTTGAGCGGAATATAAATGTAAAGTACTTACATTTTTGTTGGCTGTCCACCATCATAAATAACTTCATGGTGATGAGATTCATTTTATCCATTGTTAAGTTGAGAGGAATATGCACCCTTTAAACACCAAAAATTTATTCACATGAATTAAAGGGTTATACAGATATTTCATTTAATAACGTAAGAGGTCATTTCGAGCTATGCCCGGCCGCGCTTACAGTCAGTTCCAGACCAGATTCAAGGGCATTCTCCTTGAGTTTGTTGTATGTTTCTCATTTATAGTTTCGATACATCCGAAACTTTTATCCAATGGGACTATTGGGATTTTAACCAATGGGATGAGATGTTACGGGAGCCAATGAAATCTTTTATAGATCCATATGGACCATGACGTCATAAGTTCAATGCCCTGGTTATTACCTATTGAGCGCGTGTACAAGACTTTCAAGCTAGCTGCTGTTATATATTTAAATACATAGGAAAAACGAAATATTTAATAATATTGAATCTTAATTAATTTAATTTGGTTTAAAGGCTTTAACTTTTATTTAAAGGCATAATACTATTAAACCCTATATATATATATATGTAACGACTCTGCCCCAAATATTCCACGTTGTCAATATTTTATCTAGGATGCTTATGAGCCGGGTTTCACTCCCAGTGGTACCGTGGAATGCGCTCCATTTTTCTGCCCACCGTAATCTGGGGTTTGGTTTCCGTGGGAGTAAAGGTTCGGATTCCTCAGAAAACTGTAGATTCCAGCACAGCATGACTTTCGCTGTCCTTGCCCCGTAAAATCAAGAACAAACTCAGATACGTATTTAGAAGTCCCTGGACGTTTTGAATATTTCCCCCTTCAACTAGATTTTAAAAAAATCGTTGGCAACGGAGCAATTCAATGGTAAAGATATTGCGCATGCGCATTCTAAGGCCCGTATCATCGAGTCTAGTTCTTATCGCTGTTTCCAAACTCAGTGCTAGACGCAAGGTTACCTTTTCTGTGTCTTTGCGCTATAAATATCTAACAAATTAATGCAATTATTCCTCATTGTAAATTTCCATAAATTTTCATTATTACTCAATTAACGCAATATTGCAATATTTACATAAAGCTGTGCAATAAATAATGAAGTATTATTCATAATATACAGAACATAAACGTTCTTTGTAACGATGTAGTTAACCTTTTTCGAGATTTAATATACTCGTGATGCGAACTGTCAACAAAATTAATTTGATTGTTTTTAAAAAATAAAAACTTTTGAAGAAAGCTGTCTTGTGGAGTATTTTTTCGTCTTCAAAATGCCAGTTAATGAAGTAAGTTTGTTTTAATTGCCCCCCCCCCTTTTTTTTAAGATAACGCGCGATTATATTCATTAAAACTATATGATTTTCTTCATTAAAACTAAATTAAATGATTGATATTGGTTTTTCACTTTGACAATTATTTTGTATTTCGATTTTTCACTTCTAGATGAAAATGTGGAGAACTCTTGCTTAAGATGTAGTCAGCAATCTCCTAGTTATTTCGATAATTTCGTGTTAATTTGTTGTTAGATGTGAGCATTGGCGTACGCAGGGGGTGTTGATGGGGGTTGTAACCCCCCATTGCGATGAAATTTTGTATATTTAACATAGAAATATGCGAGTTGTATCTCTGTAACCCCCCATTGAGCCTATAACCCCCTTACGAACTTTATGCGTACGCTCATGGTTGTGATGCACCCGGGAACGGTTTGTTTGCAATTGGTTTTTTTTTGCGATGCATTTCCATATTTCTGGTAGACTTACGTGGGCACTGAATTGGAAGTAGCACAGATTTAGGAACGGCTAACTACATTTTATTCGAAATTTTAAATTTCATTCTTACGTATGTATTCGTGGTTCAATTTAAAAAAAAAAAAAGAAACAAAGCACATAGAGTTCGGAAGTTATTGATTTCACAATATAAACTTATGTCGCTCATGACATTGTTATCAGTAATCATCGCCAAAACCGTTACCAACCTCAATTTATCGAGTATCATACGGAGAAATATTAGAAGTTCAATTCAAGCAGCAACTCCGACTTCTCAATGAAGTAGGAGAGACACTGGCATTTGAATTTGTGAAGAGGGTCAAATGGAGTAGCATGATTAATTAGTTGGGGAAGACCAAAACCACATAGGCTAATCAAACCTTACATTGGTGTATCTGTATGTGTGTGTGTGCATATGGAAATTGTTGGAAAAGTTGAACGAACAACCGGCACTGTATTTCTGGAAGTAAACCTTTCGTTGGCAAGCGGTAAAAAACAGGGTTTATCATCGCCCTACTGGCTAGAAGCGTTGACCCTTCTAGAAACCAAAAAAAGAGGAGGGGGAGGGGGGGAAGCAACAACCTGAGCTAAAAATACAGAGGAGATAGAAGGTAAACACGTCCTATCGACAAGGAGGTCAGAGGCCGAATTCACTATCTGGTGTCCCCACGAAAAGGTAATATTCTAAGCGATATAGTAAAACCTCCCTAAGCCTATCGCTCTAGTCTCAGTGAAAAGTATTCGTTTAGAGAGATAGTCGTTTGATAGAGGTCCATGGTAAACAGTGGATAAACATGAAAGTAAAGGGAAGACGGTTGAAATTGCATACATAAATAGTACAATTTGTGTCGCATTAGTATGCAGACTGTAAAATTTAAAAATACGATTTAGTAATTTGAAAATTTAATTGCAATCTAAGAACTTTATAACTTTTTAAAAAAGGATTACGATTTGTTTCGATGCCAGAATTTTTTCTTTTGCGATTTTTTTCTAAACTATTTTGAAGTTTGGAAAATAAATGAAATAGCGTAACGCCTATAACAGATACTGAAAAGTTTACATTAACTATTCACGACCTTGCATGTATCTTAAAACGAGAGAATATGAAGATTTTTCTGTAACAGTTGCAATTATATGGTTCTTCATCTGAATCACACTGAGAACTAGAGAGGCCGAAAAAGAAGAATTACAAAACTTAAATTTAATTTTAAGTTAGAACAAATTTCTTATAATGATATAATATCGTGGAGGAAAAAGGCTAGTGTCAAATATTTTACTCCGTTTAAGGCAAGGCCGAAGTCTGGATTTCATGTCGGAAGTGGGGGGCGGGGGTCATTAACAATTTTTACAAAAGTAACTTTGAATAAAGATATATCATCTTTATCGTAAATAGGAAACAAAATACAGCATACAACAGTAAATAAGAAAATACCAATTTTGCCTTCATTGTAAATTTTTGCTTGTGGTTTTGCCATCAAAATTTTGTTTTTTATAGTGTTCCCCTTATAAAGAATATTGTTTCTATACTTTTTGTCTCTAAAGTAATCACAAATTATTGTCCTACAAAACAAGATCTTGTGGTCAGGATTTTGCTAATTATTCAAGGTTTGAGAGCTTTTTCTCCCCTTTCCACAAGTTCGACAAGTAAATACGTATACGCATTTTTGCAGTCCTATTACAAATTTAATTTCGGAGGGCGGTCCTTGAGATCCCTCCTGGATATGGGCATGGTTTAAGGCTAGAAGATAAATTCTCCTTCTCATTTTCCAAAATGTGATCGCTTCTAGAGTGAGAATGGTTTGTGATGGCCTTCGAATGTAGGTAAATTTAACATCAAGTCCGTGGCAGAAAAGCCCACTGCGGGGAAAAAGTAGCTGTTATGGGAGGAGGGTAGGCGCTTAGTAGAAATTATCGTTCAGGGGAATTTTATTGAAAGTATTTTCTACACTTTCAAAAAATTTACAGCTGTATATTATATTTTAACTAAATACATTCATATTCATGCAAAACCATCTTCTATAGATACAGTTTCCATTAAATGATACTAAAAACAAATACAAGTTTTCGCCAATATTATAATTTTCATTCTATCGTATAGGAAAGCATTTCGAGTTCCTGTTATAGTGATAATGAACGAAAAAATCTTTATGAATTCATGTCCAAAAACGAAGATATTTGGCTAAAATTACGTACTCTGCGACGAATTATTGCCATCGGTGAGTCAGACTGGTGGTAAGTTCAAATCCCAGGTTTCTTCGTACTTACTAATTTTGTCATAACTAAAGAAGACCTTACATGATGAATAATGATGTCATTACCTATAATACCACTACCTCCACTACCTTCATTGCTTCCCAACCTTACAGATCATTTGAAATGGTTATTTCAAATGATCTGTAAAGTTGAAAAGTAATAAATTAAGACTTTGAAGATCACTAGGGTACGCAGGGAGGAAGGGTTGATGGAGGTTGTAAACCCCCCATTGCAATGAAATTTTGTATACATGGGCTACATATGAATATATGGAGTTGTAGCTCTGTAACCCCCCCCCCTCCCCATTGTAAACATGTAACCTCCCACTTATGAACTTTCTGCGTACGCCTATGTTAGAGATAATGACCTTACAGATAATGTCATTATTATTGATGTTATTAAGGTCCGCTGTAGTATTTCAATAAACTACATATAACGTATTCACTGATTTTTAATGGAGAGTATCAAATGCAGAGATCGTATCACTTCTATATATATAGGCTATAGCTTTGGCGTCTTTTGTTGATTAATTGTTGTTAGATTTAAATGTGTTAAATTTTGGAGTATCTGTAAAGTTCTTTTTTTTTTTCCTTATCGTGAAATTGAAGTTCTATAATCTTTTTATTTTATTTCTGAAAGGTTTAGCTGAAAACCATTTATTTTATTTTTTATAATCACATTGCAAGTTGCAATTCAGTTTGTGCATAAGAGAAGCATTCATTTTTATTTAGAAAATTCTGTCACAAAGTATCGCTTGCATTCTATTTACTCGTGTGAGGATAACATGGAACAGACTATAAATATATTTAATGTGGTTTAGATGCTTTTTCAGAAATTTTCTTCCAAAAATATGGTATAGTCCCCGTACACAGAAGAAGAAATAAATCTCAAAAATTAAATCACTCGAAGTTTTTCAAAATTATGGGAAAGTAATTGCAACAGGTTTGGTTGTAAACGAAGAAATATTTATATTTAATAATATATTTCATACCAGCACCCATACTGTCAGGAATACAGCGAATCGCTGTTGTAGATAAACCGTGACAGCACTTATGCTAAATTGCCTACATTACAAGCAGGGGCGGACACAGACTTCCATGTTAGAGGGTCAAGGACAGTGTTTGCCATGATCTTGGGGATAACACTAATCCAAAATATGAAATCATTCAGTTCCGGTCTATTCCGCGTTGAATAGTCATAAAACCAATAATTAAACCTTTTTTTCCGTCATAACGAAATACTGCCGTAATAAATCTTATACTAATTTGGCTCAACAAGTCAAAATATCTCGCCAAGTGGGCGTGTAATCTTGAAAAGAAGGTTGGCCTCCCCTAACCCATGATTGGCTGAATCAACAAACATGGTCCGCTCGAAAAAAGTAAAAAACATATAAAATTCCATTTTCGACCCAACGATGATTTGCAAACTGGCTGATAAGGATTTCAAAATCGTATCGGAAGTGCGGTGGATTAAACTCACCCTGTATATAAATATAATAGTATTAATTCGTTTCGTGTTCAATATTCGTATGAATTAATTAATAATCAGTTCATATTTTACTTGTGTGTTTTATAATTATTTCCTTTGAAATCGCACTTTAGTGAACTTGTGCCCATGCTAGAAAGCCTTTTGGATAACAATGTTTCTGACGTCACAATTGAGTGTCTATCTCTTCTATCAATAGTAATGTCAAAGTTCGGACGAGAGAATGGTTTAATAGAAGATACTTTTTTCTCGAAAGTTGTTAGCTGCTTAGGATCGAAAACTCCAGGCATTAGAATGGAAGCTGTTATTTGTTTATATGCTTATTCAAATACATTAGATAACTTTGAAGGGTAAGTTGCAAAATATTGGTTTTATTCAGTAGTGTTTGGAAAACATCATCTTGTGAAAAGGTTATCTAACTGCATGTGAAAGTTATACTTACGTCTCGTTGCAAATGTAGCATTACAATCCAAATAAAACAAAGGTATCAAACACATACAGTGTGGTTATAATTAAAGTTTTCCTATACAGAAATCTCCATAGGTTTTACTAGTACGAGAAATGCTATCAAAATTTGCCAAAATACTGTCCAAGGGATGATGGGAAAAAATTAGATTTAAGTCTGCCGACAAGGAAAATAAAGCTCCGCACAACAAAAACTACTTGCAAAAATACAAAAGCATAAATAACTGAGACAAATGCAGAACTAAATTTTCAATTGCGTATTGAACGCAGTTTCACACCCGAAGCAACAACGATCATGTTGAAGCTCAACTTTAAAGTCAATGACAGCTTCATGTACTGTGAATAAATGGTAAATGAGTTTCAAATTGTAAAAAATTTCTATACCAATTTATTTAAGTAAGTTTTTCTCGTTTTGCTCGTTGCAAAAAAAAAAAAAAAAGTTTTACATTAAATTTGCCCTAGTTATTTATTTTTTGCTGTTTTTCCATGTATTTCTTTTTGTACAGTACCATATTTTCCCCCACAAGCAGATTTTAAAGCTATTTTTTCCTTTCGCTGAATCCTTGTTCCCATTTATTACATGTTAGTTCAATTCTTCTTATT
>QLNU02015003.1:170887474-170898532 GCA_006491805.2 Dysdera silvatica
ATAAATCATATAGGTATTAAAATTTAGAATGAACTTCCTGATACAATTAAAAATAGTAGAAATTATATGCAATTTGATAAAAATCTCTCGGTATATTACTTAAAGCAATATAAAATGTAATAGGTGGCTTCAGAAATGGCATGTAGCTTTAGAAGTTCCCTGTGGATGTATGTTCTCTTAATTTGAAATTTTATTTATCAGCTTGTTTATCTTATACATATCTAGAAATAAGGGTGTATATATGAGTACTGTATTTTAATATTATGTTTACACCGTGAACGAATATTGTATTTATATCTTGTATTTATTTTATATGATTCTAATTTATTGTTTCATTGTATGGAACTTTATTGTGCAATGTTGATACTATTGATTTCTGATTTTATAGGTGGTACGTTCCTAACTATATTTTGTTGATAAGATTGGAACAGCTCTGCACTCGCGAAATAAATAAATGTGTAAATTTGTAGATTTAAATTTTTAAATTAAATTTTTGCTGACTTTATCCATGCAGATTTACTTTTCTCAAGTGCCATTTTGACCACTAGTTTTACACTTAAAACTAGCAGCCGCCCAAACTTAAAGATATATGAATTCCGAATCATATTCAGTTTACAAATTTTCTGTTAACTTCGTGTGAATTTAATCAAAAATATCTATAGTTTTGGGATAATAATTTCTTTTATAAATATTGCTTATAAATTTACTTTTAGCTTTAAAGCTTTTATTACGTTATTAAAGTAAATTGTTTACATATAAGTAATAAATTTTCCGAAGAATATATAAAGATGCACAACTTTAGGTATTTTTTCAGTACATCCGTAAAATTATTCTTCCGTCTATCATTTTTGGACACACTGTATATGGTTAAAAATATTATTTATATTTCCATTTACCTTTACAATTAATATCACTTTGTAGCACTTCGACTGAAACTCTTCTGTTGCTGTCCCCTATAAATAAAGTTACTAAACCGTATAAACTATAAGATAAAATCTAGCATTGGAAATATAAGCTTTGAGCATCAAAATTTGATGCAATGGCAATACAAATGGTATACACTTATTCGGTATCCTCTTTTTCTTTCTCTAACGTGGAGAAATTCGTTTATTTGAAGATTAGCATTTCCTCTGCTTGTTAATTTGATTGTATCTGCTTCGTTGTGTACTCCAGAAAGAGAAACAGAAAAAACATTAAAATTAACTCCATTGTTTCTAATGACAAGATCCGCTTGGGCTCGACTGGGTTGTTCGACTTCACTCAAGGTGACATTGCTCGTGGCCAATTCACTGTCATTGCGATACAAGTCTAATTTTTTCATCCTCCACATTCAAAGGAAACAAATCATCTGTCCAGCGAATTTCCTACACCCACGTGACATAATGAGATGGCTTCTTACTGGTGCAGACGTGTCTCATCCCGCCTTAAATTGTGGAAGAGTTTATATTTCAATAGGGGAGCCACGTTGTTGATATGTCCATATATGTGCAAAATTTTAAGTAACTTTGGGTTAAAAAGGTCGTTGTACGTTGTCTTAACGGCACGATGTGTACAACAACAGCGCACACTTCATTTACGTATTTAGGTTGGAAGGGGGGGGCAGGGTTATCCTGCACCGGGAGACCTTTTTCAAAGAATCTGAGAGGAGTCTGAATCTCTGTTGCCAGGGAAACTAAACCCCAAGACAGTGATAAGAAGAAAGACGGCAAATATTCCATGATACATTGGGAATCGAACCTAGGACGAAGGATTTGCATTTTTCTGAGGAATCCGAATGGCTTAAGGCCTGGAGAGAAACAAATCCCAAGTTACCGTGAGCACCTATTCAGCAAGGGTTTTTCTTTTCTTTTCTTTTTCCGTTGATAGAATTCGAAGCTGGATTAAAGACAGTGTAAACGGATAAAATACCACTGTACCGTCACAGGGCCAACAGGCTGAACACATAGGCCACACACAAGCCACATCAGCTGAAATGGCGATGGGCTGGGCATATTGCAAGAAGAACTGATCAACGATGGACAACAGAAATTCTGAACTGGATTCCAAGAGACCACCGAAGACCTAGAAAACGTCCTCAAACTAGATGGGTGGATGAAATAAGAAAACAGGTTGGGGTGACGTGGAAGCGAATTGCTCAGGATAGACTTGTGTGGAAAGCATTTGGAGAGACCTTCATCCAGCAGTGGATAGATAATGGTTGAATATGATGATATATATATATATATAATCTCTCTAAACGCCCACCTACATTCATCGACCATCTGTTTTGACGTAAATTTTCTTTTTCGAAATAGATTTTTCGCCCATAGACTCAATGTTGGGCTGGGACCTATAATTTTCTAAGGAATTCAAACTTCTTACGGTCTAGTGAACCAACCCCAGAAATATAGAGAGCGGTTAGTCAATAAACATTTTTTTCATTCATTCATTCATTTCACAGTTGAAAGTTGAATCCGGGATAACCGCACGCTAGGCCAACGCTTACTACTACATCACCGTAGGTTCTTGGGAAAAATTACTATTGCAAACAATATTATATATAAATAATAAAATAATTAAAGGAGAACAAAAGGATAAACAATTATTAAATATAGAAATATACTTAATATTTCACAATGTACCATATATAATATATATACTCAATATAAGAAATAAGTGCAAATGCAGCCTTATATATCATAATATTTTTAAATATATTGCATTCACAATTTAATTTTAAAGGACATATGCATTTTATTTTAAAACCATCGTCAGTTGATTTTCAAAAACAAAAAATCCAATATTTGTGATTTGGTTAGAAAAACTTAACATTTAAATTTTTATCAATATTTTATAAATATTGTAGGAAAGATTAAAACACACTTCCGTACTTTTATTTTAAAAACCATGGTATCACACGAAAAATGTGGTTTAATTAAAATAATTATTTAAAAAATATTTTTTAAAAGTGAATCACTGATAAAAAAATAAATGATTTAAAACATTGTAAATGTGCATACATAACCCTAAACACTTTGAACGATTAGTGTATATGGGCTATATACTAAATTTACCGATGGTTTATAAGAGAGGCTCAAGGGCAGGGGCTCCGAGAGTCAACGGGAACCCCGGGCTCGCTTCGACGGGGCCCATGAGCCCTTCCCTGGGCAGTGGCATAGAGTTTCCTTTTTGGGGGAGGGGGTTGAACCCCGAAATGAACAAAAAGTATGAAATAAGAACGCATTTTTTTGTACTTACTTATTACTTAATTATTTTACAAGATCACTGTATATATGTACTGATACGTAAGACCGTGGCTTGGAAAATTCTCGGGGGCACATTATTATTTTTTCATTTTTAAATAAAAAAAAACCAAGAATATCGTAACAAAAACATTTGGGGGGGGGCAGGGCCGGGCTCCCCAGCGTAAGGCCTTGCCAGAACAGGATCCTAGACTTCATCCGGGCCCCCCGGGGCTGCAGTCCCCCTCCCTCTCGTCAGCCCTGCTCAAGTGGCACAAACTCTTCCCATTGAATATCAAGACGTATTTCCACTTTAAAGCCGAATCAGAATTAGAAATATTTTAATTACCACAGTTTTTTTTTTAATCACTACATTCCTGATATTTACCTCTGTAGAAGAAGTGTTGGATCAGTACTTTGGAAAAGTGGGACAATGGACAACGACATTTTAAAACAAACCTCGTAATCATCAACATGAACTTGTTTTATGTTGAACAAATTCAGAGAACTCAAAAAGAAGCTAACTGCCCATTATCATGGACACCATTACCGTGAAAATGGATAGAATCGAAATAAAAAAAAATATTTTATGTTGCCTTTAAAAAGAAAAAAGAATTATAGTTACATGTTTAGACACCAAATAAGTGGCTCTTGATCACTTTTCCAATAAAAGTTTTGTTACGCTGCTCACATGAACATTTTTCGATATCCAGTTGTCTCAAGTTTTACAATGCGCTTAGCGTAGCAAAGCACTTTTCATAATATCTAATATCTTTTGTTTCAAAATGGACAACAGTAGCTTCTTGAACGCAAACTCGTAGTTTTTCACAATAATAAAAAAAATATCCTGCTATTACTGATAAATGACATGTGCAGTTTGAAAAAAAATCTATATATGTTTATAATCTCTCTCGTCCGGTCAATAATCTAGTCCGTTAGTACAGCACTGTTATCACAAAGAGTTCTTCAGTTCTTGCATTGAAGAGTGTTCTCGGAATTTTGGGAAAAATTTCAAGATTTCATCTGAACACAGTGCTTGGAATTTGTTGAAGTGCTTTCGAATTAAGTCCGAAAGGAAAATTTATATTCTATATGAAGAAGACTTTTGGTTCTATAAAAAGAAGACTTTTAGATTCTGTAAAAAGGAGAATTTTAAGTTCCAAGAAAACTTTCGAGTTCGTTTAAAGAAGCTTTTATATTTGTTTTCCAACAAATCATCGAATCTTTAAAAGGAATATTCAGGCGTGTGGAAAAAATCCTGGATTTTTTAAAACTCTTCAAACAGGATGTTTTGGACTATCCGAAACATGTAGAAACGTTAACAGGCATGTAATTTCTCTAAAAAAGTTTATGTCTTTTAAAGGAGAAGTTTAATTTTTTCTTGCATGAACATTTTGTAGTTGTTGAACGTCTACTATAAATATTTTCTTAGGAAAAAACAAGGTACTGGAAGTACAAAATCCTTCTAAAAATTTTTTGCCATCTTATTTATGATATATATGGTATACTTGATAGCCATATACATATAGATAAATGAGCATTCCACTGCGATATGTGGATCAAACTTTAATAATTGTTACAAACAGTAGAGAATGAAAAGAAACTATTGAAAGATCAATCATACCTACCTTAGATTTTTCATCTCATTGAGGAAATTCATTTCAAATAGTGAATTTTAGGCGTTCCTTTTGTGTTTATGTAGGAAGACATTGAACACGTATATTAAATTATACCACCTTATTTACGCATAAGATCTAAGTAATATTATAACCACTAATTTAATTTAGAAATAATAGGTCATGCAAAAAAGGACAGTTTTTGAAAGTTGAACCTTTTGCCTTTAGTTGAAGCTCGGAAAACAAACGATTTTCGTCAAGAAATATTATTTTTTATTATTATTCAATTCCGATTTTTTTTTTCCTCAAATTTCTTCACTAATAACATTCAAAGATGATGAGATCCAATAGGATTGAAAATGCAGTAATCTTTTATAATAAATTTAAAGTCAATGATAAAGTAGAGAAATTAGTGGAAGCTTTCAGCTTGCTGTTTTCCGTGTCTGCGATTTTTGGCGTTGTGTTTCTTGATAAGCCTCAGCGAAATTCGGGCATGAACGTTGTGAAGCAAATTTATGCGATTGTCTCATTTATAATCTTCACGATCTTATCTGTACTCGGTATCAGCCTTGCCCATAACTTTCACAGTTCTATTACTCTATATACATACTGGTTTTATAATGCCTTTGCCCAGTTTATCCGAATAATAATCTTCATTTACAACCAACGAATGAGAAAAGTCATTTTATCCAGGTGTAATTTCGTTGGAGAATTTCAAAATTCGAAGTTAGCAACATCGTCTAAGATAATCAAGGTAGAAATTGTCATCTGCGTCTTCTTTCTGGTAGTAGTGGGTGTCCCCATGCATATCCAGTATAGAGAAAGCATGGTCAGAGTAGCAAACGTTACCATATTCGGTTATGAAATGAGTACTGAAAGCATGAACTTAAATCCAATTCCATTGGCAGCATACGTAACTTTCATATCCTATTTGGTAAATACAGCCGTCATAGGACTTTCAGTGTTGCTCTGTTGTAACTTGTACACTGTATTAAAAACCATCGTGAATGCATTTTGCCAGAAATTTTGCGAATTGGACAAAGAAATGATTACATCTGAATCATTAATACCGAATTTTGTGTTCTTCAGAAGAATCGTTCATGATATCAAAGAAGCAGACGACGTCGTCTGCTGGATAACACTCGTTATATATGGCGCTTCTTCAAGCTGTTTGTTGAATTCCATGAGTATGTGTTTCTCTCCTGACGTCCAGTTGTCTGAACTGCATATCCCGATCTTCATTGCAGGCACCACAGCAATGTCTTGCGCAATATTTGTAGCCCTTAGTCTCTTCGCTGACGGTCTGACGAGCGAAACGGAAGATTTGAAAATTGCTGTGATGGGATGTGCAAAGACTCTCTCCAAAATTTCATCGGATCATAAGTTGTTGGTGATGTACAAGCTATTCTTAAATAACGTTCTTCAATCGGTCATTCGTCTTACTGCCGGAAGCATGTTCGAGATCGACAAGGGGTTGCTACTTACAGCAATGGGTGGGTTATTAACATATGGCGTTATCCTGTTTCAGGGATAGTGTTTATAAAGGCATAAACGATAACAGAAGAACATAATACTTAACATCATTACATGATATTAGCAAGGTTCTGACATTTCTTAATAAATACTTGACATGCACCTAGAAACTTAAGGGGAAAATGAAATACATATATATTGCTAAATGTTTAATATATGTGTTAAAAAATTTATGACTGATTTTTGTATTTAAAACGTAGTAAACGTTAGACATGCGCTAATTCGTTTAATAAACAATCGAGGAAATAATTTCACTTGTAATCAAATTATAATGTGCTGTATAATAAAATCTTAACATGCTATGCAATCGGATGTTAATACCTTGTGAAAGCAGATGCTAATATCCTATGCAATCTACTGTTAATATCATGAGTAAGCGAACGTTAATAGCCTGCTATCGAATTATGCAAATGTACTCTCTCTCTCTATATGTATGTCACTCTTCCCACACACTTTGAAAACATTCAAGCTAACATTTTTGAAAGCCTTTACGTTCCACTTCAATTACGTATTCACTTCAAAATTCTTTTTATGTGACGATTTCCCCGCTTTAGGTTTTTGACTCTTCACATCCTCATTCTTTGCCTATTACACAATGTTTTTTATTCGCATTCATTTTCCCTTGATTCATAGCTTTTATTCCCCCACCTAATTATTTTTTAATTCACTATTTATCATCACGTTAATTATTTAGCATCATATTTTATCATTGTTATCCTTTCATTACTCTACATGAATTCCTTATTTTCCAAAAAAAACACAGGCGGTGGATCCTCATCGAAAGTATAATTCCAAATGCTACACAGACATGAATCTAGATGTGTGTTATGGAGTTTTCACCGTGGCACTTTCAAAAATCTTCATGAATAGATTTCATCTAAACGAATATTTAATATTATTCGGAAAAAATCTTACGTAACCAAAGACGTCTTTAATTTTTTATGAACATAAAACAATAAAATTTGTCTGTAGCAATATTTTAGGGACCAGAAGAAGATATCGTTACAAACAAGGTTAAACCTGACAACACACTCTAAGGGCCATTCAAGTGTTATGTGAGCACATTTCTGGACATTTTATACTCCCTCCTTCCTTGTAAGAAAAAAATAAGTAAATGCCTACCCCTTTTTATGATTTCGTAAGATTTCGGTTCTCTGATTTTTTGGTAGAAGATTTTGAAATAAGAATGCAACGTGTGATGCAAATTATAATACTTATTTACATTTTTACTCTAATATTGAGCATTTATTTATAAGTTTGTTATAATATTAAACGCTTATTTATAAATACAGAGTAATCACAGCAAACAATATCGCATTTAAAAAAGTTTTACCACGCTGTTAATTGCTATTTTTTTGGCACAAGAAAGTATTTTGTTACATTTTTATTGTTAATATTTCTTACATTGTAAGCAACTAGTGTAATATATAAGAAATGGATTTAATAAAATACATTTATTAAAAATAATACGTTCATTATATATATAATTCAAAAATGTCATGGTGGAGACCCAGGGAACTTAGAAGTGGGGAGGAGCCCTGGAGCAAAAAAAACAAAATGTTGAAAGACACTGGTTTAAATAATTAAATATTTAACTACTATTAGGTGTATTTCGTATTTTATATCTTCTACTCGCAGTGCGTCATACATCCAGGTATTTTAGTTCTGTCAGGGCAGTTGTTACTTCGTGACTATGTGCTAGTTCTTTTATTTTCTGTGTCTTAAGTAAGTATGGTTCAGACTCCCTTCTCCCCGTTGTCAGCAAAAATAAGCAAATCTCAAACCCCCTCCCCACGAAAGAAGGTGTTTACGTAATACGTGAACGGCCCCATACGTGCGGGATCGAGCGGGAAATATCCCTACAGACAGATTATTGTTATAGACAAATTATCATTAAAGACAGTATCGTTGTTGACAGATTCCACCGCATATGAATATTCCAGTCATGGGTGTAGAATTATATGGGCCTGTGGAGCCCGAGCACCCCAATAATTTGAAATAAATTGAAATTTTATTTATACGTATACGATACACTAATACTTCTTATTCCTTCACCTGTAGGAACGACGTTCAGTGCATTTTTAAGGTATTATGAGGTTTCTATGTCCCTCTGTCAAAGGTATACAACAATCCACTTCTTTAAAACAAGAATAATTCGCAACCATAAAAAAGATATCTTTTTTTTTTCTTGTCAGCATCACCGCATTCTGGAAGAGAATTTGTAACTAGCTAAGGCTTCATATTTGATTCCATTTCTAACCCAAAGACTAAACTAGTTTGATATATCTTCCCTTTCATTGCTATAACTTTTATACTATTCAAATTATGTATCACTAAATATTGTATATCGGGTTGAATAAAATTATTTTTTTTCTTCTTATTATTATTTTATACATATTGAGTTGAATATAATATATCTGTTTGTTCGTTTATTTTCCAAGAAAGGATAACGTATTATACAATTATATATCATTGCACAAGTATATCAAAAAGAAATATATATCTGTGTGTTTAGTAAACTGTCTAAATCAGTAAAGACGCTGAAATTTCGCTTTCTATAAAACGATTATATTTTGCAAACACCACAATTTTGTGCCAGGAAAATAAAAATAAAAAATCTCTTTTCATCTATTGCAATCTTTTCTTTAACTTATTTTCTGTCCGTCTAATGTATACTAGATGCTTTTTAATTATTTTCTCGTTTATATTCTAACTGTATTTTCGATCTTAATTATTTATTTTGGTGTAATAGAATAAAATTTCTTTAAGAGAGAGAGAGATCAATTTTCTTTCATTCGTTTTGGAAAATTCCATGCTTAATAAAATAACGTTATGTTTAAATAGTGACCCAAATTAATCAGTTATACACTGCGGGCATTTAAAATTGAAATGCCTAGGAAAACGCATCAGCTTTAACTGAAATTTACAGGCTAGATAGACCATAGAAGAATATGCAAACGATTACTTTGTATTCCACAAATCATCTTTTCAGATAAGTAAATCTTTTCATCCTTTGCAACTTGTACAAGCCATATATTCAATACATACTATATAGTTTTAATGTCTAATCTTCCTTGATGTTACGGTTTTAGTAGCCAGCAGTGGAGTTAGCACAGTGTGAAATCTTGTAAAATTGCGAGTGGTTCACCACCGAAAATTGTTTTAATTAAATTATAATTTCAGTTGTTACATAATTAACTAGACGTCAGTATACTATGAAATGTATTCACCTTATGCATATTAATAAATTTCTTTTGTAGTGTTTTAAATTTTAGCTAGAATAGTTTCTATATTTAATCATGTTGCAGTTCATTCCTTATTGCCATGAGCGTGACTTTGAATATATTATACACCGTCATGTATAATTTGTAATATATTTTATATTTTTATGAGTGTGATATAACGCATTACATAGATATTAAAGCTATAAAGAATAAAAAAAAGATAGTAAAGATAATTGTATACTTTTAATTAAAAAAATTGCGAGAAAATTTTGGGATGTTCGATTCCTGAACAATTTACGAAGCCTTTGAAAATCCTTACATACCAAGGAGTAGAGATGGAAATATAGCTTAGATTTAAATCTGTTCCTCTTTCAATTCCACATACGGATTCAAAGACATTATCATCATCATCATCATCATCATCATCATCATGTGAACTGATTTCGTTGATTCTCCTCGCTTTTTCTCCATTTTCCCAAACCGGCAAATGAAGTGGTGGTGTTTTTTTTACTACCATTTTTCTTAAACAACCCTTTCATTCCTTAATGTAATTAGTAGTTTTATTTAAAGTCGATTCGTCCATTTTTTTTCCTTTTATTATTGTTTAAAATATCGTGATATTTTTCAAGCAACATTTTTTGAAAATCTGAAGTTTTTTCTCTTTTACTGTTATAGTCGCTTAGAAATTATTTTTCTTTGCACCCACTTCGAACTTTCTTTTTATTTACAGCAAAAGGTATCCATAATACGTAAGTGTTTAAAAAGAATAGGTTTCGGTTTCCAAACTTGAATCCCAAAGACCTCTATTCTCTAATATTCTAACCACCAAGCTACTAAGACTTGCTACATGTGGTTTTCTTTTCATACTTGTGTATGTCATATAGTTCGTTCGCGGAAAGTTGACCGATGGTACCGTTAGAATTCACGGGAGCTGACGTCACAAACGGGCTAGTTCATTACAGCAGAGGGGAGGACGTCATTTCAGAACTGGTTTTTGGCGCAGATAAACGTTCGCTAAAAAACAGTTCTGAAATGTTCTCCCCTCTGCTATAATAAACTAGTCCGTTTGTGACGTCAGCTCCCGTGAATTATAGCGGTACCATTGGCCAACTTTCCGCGAATGAAATATAGAAGTGGGGGGCGGCTAATTAGACAAGACGGTTATGGATTTTTTTTTTTTTTTTGCATTCGCCAATTTCGGCTCAAACTAGAATTTATATTTGAATCGTATAAGTCTGAAAAAAATGGATATGTGATTACTTTCTGTCTCTATCTCTTAAGAGTTATATGAACGAGCTCAATAGTTAATTTAAAATCGTAGATATGAACGAGTTTATTCATAATATCGATCTCTATACAGCAGTGGTGGATTTCCGAGTAAGTACATAAACATAAATACATGTCGATGTAAGATATTATTACCCTTCACAGGGATAACACAATTGCCAAATAATGGTCAACACA
>QLNU02015003.1:170898632-170910727 GCA_006491805.2 Dysdera silvatica
TTGACCAAAAATTAGCTAAAAACAGTATAAATACAGAATATAATTAATTTAAAAATATTTTAGCAATTTAGAAGGGTCTTCTTATTAATACTAAGAAAAATCTCAATTGTTGTAAGTGGCCCAAAAGCAAACTTACAACAAGTAGATAGAGGTATTGAAAGTGATTAAAGTGTAAAGGTTCAATTAACATGAATAGAGAAGATGATGAAGTGAGAAAACTCATTACTTATACCAAAAATTGTAAAAAGTTTTACATGAATATGTCACACTCAAGATAAACACTTAATTATTAACTAGTAAAAATATATAAGTTTAAGTTTAAATAAACTTATATATTCAAAATAAACAAATTGTTTCTTTGCACTCATAATAGACCCAGAAGTGTGCAATCAAAATAAAGACATATATATGCGCATATGCATAAACATACACACACCTATATATATATATATATATATATATTTAAATGTGAAGAGTAACTATGTAAATTTAAATGACAGGAAATTGACAGTAGAAACAGAGTAAAACATTAAAATAAAAAATAAATCAACAATAACATTAAACATTTTAATCTCTTTACCATGTTTATGCTCTCTCTATTTTGGCTGATTGTCATTTTCTAATCTTACATAACTTCTTACATTTTTAAAATTTATTTTCATTACAAAAATGCATCCTAAGCTTTTTCTATGATCACCTTTTATAGTCTTATACTTCTTTCATTTAATTTATTTCATTTTTAATTCCCTGACACATATATAAGTATGTATGTATATAAATTTATTTTTATGTTATTTCATATTTTCCTTATTAATTTACTATATATATATAACAGTGTCATCGACGATTAAAAATAATTATTTCTTTTGTTAAAGAGAGAAGGAGTTCAATAACCCCCTCCACAATAACATTTATATTGCTACTGCTAACACTAATATAGAAAGAGTATGACAAATGTTTATGAGTTAAATCTTACAATAGTTCCATTCTCCTTTTTGTTCTGGTGCTATAGTCCCGTAGCCAAGATGAAGGAACAATTGGGGCAAGGGGAAAAGAAAATGGGGCACAGGGCACCCAGGGGCTCACGAGTATAAAAGAATTACCTAGCGGGGTAAACAATTTTTGTCATTATGTCACTATAAACTCAAATAAACTCGAAACTTCCCTGATGGCTTTTTTCATTTTTGGTTTATTATAATTACAAATACCGTAATATTAGCATATATCAAACTTTGCATTTTAAATTCTACAGAGAGGAATTGGGTGGGAGAGGAAGAATTTCGCCCATGGCACTCTTATGCTCAAGAAGAAAATCGATAGAATTAGAAAATCGATATTATTAGAAAA
This sequence comes from Dysdera silvatica, assembly GCA_006491805.2. NCBI lineage: Eukaryota > Metazoa > Arthropoda > Arachnida > Araneae > Dysderidae > Dysdera > Dysdera silvatica. The sequence continues at coordinate 170,899,980 of QLNU02015003.1, forward strand.
TCTCATTAGAAAATCGACAGCGCTGTGTTTGTGTATGTGTGTGCCTTTGAGGAAAATATTAATGTTTACTCAAATTTAGTGCATTTTTAGCGCATTGTGGGTCATATTTCTTGCATACAGTCAAATATTGGTTTTGATATCTTTCGTCGTTTTTGGTATTGTGCTAAAGTATGAATCTTTTGAATTTTTTAAATACATTATATGATATGATGAAACTACCATCCGTAACGCACATCCATGCACTTCAATTTTACTTCCATCTCCCATACCCCCACTAAAAAAAAAAACCAAACTTTTGAACCCTGAACCGTAGCTAGACTGGTTTCCAAACTGTCTCAACAGATGATATCATGTACTGGGATTGCATATTTTATTTTTAAAAAATGATTATAATAGTCATTTTACAGTGCATAGTAAATATAAAACTTGACTCCAATTTTTTTATTGAAATACACAAAATTTACATTTTAAGAAGTTTTCCTATGTACTTTTTCATTTAATTTGAGTTATCACTTTCCTTTCTAACTTAAAACACATTTCCTTAAACAAAACTTTTTAATTTGAACTATTGCACCTAAAAATGCAATTTTAATACAATTGCAGACGTCTGGACGTGTGAGCAAATCTTCTTATAAAATCATCTATGTCTAGACCTTCGCAAATTTCACGTTCGAATGAAAGTAAAAAAAAATTGGTTTCCTTTAATGAAGCAATGAACATCTGTGCAGTGTAAGTATATGATTGGGAGAATCGAGAAAGTATTCTCTCATGTAACCGTCGATGTTCCAAGAATGGCTACACCTGAGTCCAAGGTATAAATATTGAGAAAAGCTTCTTTAAAAGGGAACATTAGCAATATGATTTCTAACGATATTGCTCCTTTATCTGGTTTTTAGGTGCATTCGAAATTTTCCGTTTTATTAAATTCTTTGCAGTTTCCAGTTCGCCTTTGGTGGTTGAAACACCTTTAAGTTCTGAAAATGGAATCAACGAATCACACCACGGGCGCCCCGAGGAGGGCGCGAGGGATTCACTTGCACCCCTTTTTCTTATGAAAAAAAGGAAAAAGAAAGATTAAATCCACTAGAAACTATAATTTAACAACATTATTCGATTGGGATTTTTCGTGGATATACCCACCTGCATATAATGCTTGGAGCGCTTATGAATCAGGCTATAGAAAGTCTTTGTTGCTTGGATACGATGTCTTGCATACAGGGATTAGAGCTAAATTTCTTTCGTCGAATCGTGCATTCATTTCAGACAAAGCATTATCTGGAAAATATGGAAACTTTGATAATGCTGGAACCTCCAGTACTTTCACGATGTCATCGAATTTTTTAAGTACTACTTCAGTTATTTTTAAATATCCTGTCCATCTTTTTGCTATTAGACAATGCAGATTAGTTCCATCTTAAGCGGCTGCAATATAGAGCTTCCCTAGAAAATTTTACAATATTTTAGCCAGCTCAGTGTACTGCTTTACTCCAAGTTCACAGGGGATAATATTCACTATCACAAGATGAAACTGAAGATTTCCTTCACCATTCTCCCACTTCAATTCTTCCGGGGTTGTCCTTCACTCTATTCATCCACCTTTTCCTAGGGCGTCCTTTCTTTTTCTTTCTGAGTTGGCTTTCATAATCTTCTTAACTATCTTATCCTCTCCCATTCTTCTTACAGGTACAAGCGCCATTTAAGTCTTCATCTTCGTATTCCTGTCACATAGTGTCAGATTAAGGTTTTTATGAATTGTTAGCTGGAAGAAAAGTATGAATTCTTAAAGAATATTGTCCTCGCGATATTCAGTCGATTAATTATAAGTCTTCCTTTGAAATTTATTTTCTTTGATATTCAGGTTTAGTAATACTGAAAATTTTTCGGATATCTGGGAATAAATCAGATTAAAATAACGATTAAATTTTAATAACACCAGACAGCTTAGACTTCCGCAAAGACGCGGGGCCTTATACCCAGGCCTATTTGGCTTATACGTAAATATAGTACTGCCGTCACAAGTTCTAGATTTTCATTCAGCTGATACATTTCATGTAAATTTCTATTAGAAAAAGTAATATATGCATATACAGTATGCTTTCACTCATTCGTATATTTACATATATATCGATGAATAGATCGCGAATTTCCCAGTAAAAGAATTTCAAATATCTGTCGTTGAATAGTTTTCTTTTACAATATGATCCTCACATTACCATTGTACACACACAGTCCATAAGTACATCATTATCATGATGATAAACATATGAAATGTGACTATTTAATTCGAGTGGGGTCATGGTGGATAATTAGAAACGCCCCACTTGTGAAGTCACTCTACGCCATTGACATGCATGTACATGTTTACACTGTTGTTGGTTCTGTTACCCAACTCTCCCATTCCACTCTCCCCACCCCGAGTTATTGTCATCCAAGCGTACACTTCTTATACTTCTCTGGCTTATTTGAAATCTTTTGCGCATTATTAATTAGGATATTATTCTCGATTCGCAACTAAAATTAAAATTTAAAAATATAGCAAATAAACATAAAATTAATATATTTCATCAACGGATGCAACGCTTGGGAAAATACGTGATATGAAAAATAAACGTCGTATTCGTCAACGAAATGCTGAAAACTAGGTCCGTTATCTCTGGATATTAAAAAAAAAGGTGCCGCTATCGACAACCGTCCGTTGCGGGGAAAAGTCACTGTTTGGGTCTCCACATATGTCTACTTACGGAGCGTGTATGTGTATGTTGCTTCACTTAAAAACAGATTAGATAACTTCCTTTTTATTTTTACCGCGCACTTGAGAAGCCGAAATGTCATTCTGGCCTTTAGATAGGAAAGAAGATCAAGAAGAAGAAAAATCATAGCATTGTGTCTCTATTTCCTCCTACATTGTAGGAAGTCATGTTTTCTTGGAATACACAAAAATAGCTTTAAGTAAGTCAACTTCTTTATAAAAATTTATTTATGGAAATCAAACTTACTTTCTTTGATAACTAATTGCATATAAATTAAAGTTATTTTATGTATATAATTTAAAAATTTAGATAGAAAGTGTGGTCATTATGCTGAAAATTTCCTTATAGAGATATTTCGTGAATATATTGCATAAAACTAATGTTGAAATTGGGGTCATCGTTCTGAAAATTACTTTGTAAAATAATCTTGTCAATTTTATTCTCTGATGCTGGCATTCCCGACAGTGGTGTAGAAAATGGGGCGTCAGTGGGTTCAAGCCCCTCCATTGGATATTAAAACACATTTTTCTTTTTAACGCCGATCATATGGTACTTTTCAAAACCTCCAAAATTTTTTTAATTACGACCTCCTAATTCTCTATAGTCATTATTCTATCGAATTATTTATGCGCTCTTAAATTGTTTTATTTTTTTTTTAAATTTGTTCCCCGAAATTATTTTAAAATTTTTTCTCTAAAATCGTTTAAATTTTTTTAAATTTGTTCGCTAAAATTGTTTAAAACATTTTCTCTAAAACTGTTTAAAATATTTTCTCTAAAATTGTTTAAAATATCTTCTCTAAAATTGTTTAAAACATTTTTCACAAAATTATTTAAAACTTGTTTTCTCTAAAATATCATTCTTTCCTAAAATCGTTTTAAAACGTTTCTCTAAAACTGTTTAAATTTTATTCTCTAATTTTTTAAATTTTGTTCTCTAGACTTGTTCCAAATATTTTCTCTAAAGTTGTTTCAAAATTTTTCTCTAAAATTGTTTTAAATTTATTTGTTCTATAAATTTGTTCCCTAAAATTATTTCATAAAATTACATGTCAAAGTTATCATCTAAAGTTATTTTCAATATGCTCGCTATAACACGCATACATTATCTCACTACAACCCGCATACGTCATCTCATTACAACTCGCCCTTATAAACTGTAAACCCCACTTATATATAAACTTTCTGCCTACACTAGTTCTTAAAACATTCTGCAAATTGTTTTTTCCTAGAAAACAATGGCGTTTATAATTCATCTAGCAATTTCGATTTTTTTCGTTGTTTATCCTTCTCATGTGAAATCCATTACATATCGCTACTTTTTTTAAATACAACTTTTTTTATTCAATTCCATTTTATGGCGTTTCCGTCATTATGACTTAGCAGCCTAATATCGCTTTGACATATTTTAAAAAATACAAGGACTTTACACAGATTTATCGTTCATAATGTGTTGTAGATTTGGGCATGAAAAAAAATTGGTTTCCTCTCATTAGGTCAAGTTCATACAAGTTGCTTGTACGCGAATCAGTGCAGTTAATTCGATGAAAATGTTTGTTGTTGTGGGTAGTCATGTCCATTCGTAAGCCTAAAACAAGCTACCCGGACCTTCCTTGGGAGCTCTTTTGGCATGGCATGTTTCAGGAGACAGTCCCAATTTTTACCTGTAGTTTTATGAGTGTATTATAATTGCCTTTGTCCGAAATACAAAATGAAAGCGCTTTTTAGTTTATAGTTTCAATACTACATCACTTCAGAGCTTTCGCGAAATACGAAGTGAAAGCTCGTTTTAGTTTGTAGCTTGGATACTATCTCATTTTAGAGCTTTCGCGAAATACGAAGTGAAAGCTCCTGAGGTGAGATTTTATTTAAATTATAAAAGACGATTTTTGAATCCATTTATGTATATATATATCAATGTACGTAAATTAAAAATATATATATATATCTCAGGCAAGATTGATTCGTAACGTAGGGAAATAATTCAAAGAAAATCATCGAATAGGAAGTTATAAAATAAAAATGGAACGATGCATTCGTAAACGGTCGATAACAGATTCCAATTAATTAACATTTTTACACTAATTAAATGGGTTTTAAAGATTAAATTTTTGTCCTGTTTTCCAAAATACACACTCGCAAATAAATATCATAGAAAATATATATAATTAAATAAATGCTATATAAAACGTATTTTATACAGATCTCTACAGTTTCACAAATGAGCGATCGCTTTAGAAAAGTGACTGAAAAATGGAGGATAAAATAAAAAAACTTAACTTTTGACTAAAATAACAAATTTTAGGCGTTCCCAAGGCTGTCCGTGGAATAAGAGTGCCCGTCGTGAGGAAAAGTTTCATTGTTTGTATTAATATGAAATAGCATTCATCTTCCCAACTCTTATAGATAAAAAATTATAGAAAAAATATAAAGAAAGAGAATAGAGAAATAGAGAGTGCAAATGGATGCACTCTCTAGAGATAGGGAGTGCAAATGAATGCACTCTCGTCAGATACAGAGTGCAAATAAATGCTATGTCCGTGGAGCACTGGAAGGAGCTTTAAACTCCTAGATCTCGGAGCCAGCTACATCAATGCCTGTAAACTTCATCCTTAAGTGATTTTAAAATCATCGTGAAATATCAACGCTGTTCCTTTTAAGGAAAATTTTGCAAACAACACTGATGTTATACTTCGTGTGCTTGAAGCACGATATTTAAAAGCAGACGATGTGTTTGTTTACGTCGCCTGCTCAAAAAGCAAGATATTCATTAGCAGACAAAGAATTCGTAACCACCTTCTGCTTTCTAATATCCTGGTTTGTATTCAGTTATCATATTCGTTCAAAGCTGTCATAAAGATAAAATGGTAGACACCGATAAACAACTGTATTTCTAATGTGTGATGAGATAAATTAAAATCCACTGTGCGCTAAGTGTTGTGCAGTTAGAGATTTTAACAACGGGCAGAGCACTGGTTCGCTTCGAGTACACAGCGAAGTCACTTTGTGTGTGTGTGTGTGTGTATAACTTACCCAGCAAAAAAAGGAAAATTATAATTTAAGCTGTAAATTATAAACGCGGTGAAAATTAATTTTTGTATAAATCAGCTCATCCAACACCGCCCTTAAAAACTAGGGAAAACCGTAACTTATATATAGGGTAAGTTCAAACCACCGCACTAGAGAAACATTTTTGAAATAGCCATCTGTTCACTGATTGGACTAGTTTCACCAATAGGCGCTAACGAGTAACAACTGTGTTGTTTATTTTTCCGAGATAACCTTTTCATTGGTTCTATACTATCAGAAAAAGGGTGAGCCCAAATTTGGCGACTTTGCATGCTGTCTTCACCGTGTTACGAACAACGAAAATAAAATTTACAATATTCTTACGCGCGAGAATGATCAGTTTATTAGAATTGGCGGCCTATCGCTATTTCTTAAATCTCTTCCTAATTAATAAATATTAAAAGACCTCCGTATTTAAATATTATGCAATAGAGAACATTTAGACATCGTCCCATTTTCCTATCCTAACGGTGGGGGGGGGGGTTGCGGGGGTTTGACCCCCATCGCCTAAGTGTTAGCACGCATTTTTTTAACATGGTTAATATTCTGAATTGAGGGTTGAAATAAACCTCACCCCTAAACTCATTACAGCATTCTGTAGTAATGCTATCACCGTCCTGTAAATTTTTAATACAGTGTCCTTTTGCCCTAATACAGTGTTAATAATTGTTATTATCTGATTGATGATATTACAACTAATCAATGGTTCCGAAGCGCATCAATTAATTTTATTTTTTTTGTGGGTAGAGGGTAGGCAAGCTCCGCTCCAATCAGCGTCTTTTGTGTAAAATTAAAATCATAAAGAAAGTTCGTGAGCACTTTTTGTACAACCTATCAGTATTTTACCTTTTCTTTAAAAATTACTTGGTTGGGGCTGGGTGGCTTCAGTTAATGTCTGACTTTGAATATTTGATAGTTGAAACATAAAAACTATTTACAATAACACGGGGGAGGGTTGTGGATCATAACCCCCATTAACCATTTGTTTTCCTGTATACAATTAAATTTTGATTGCCGAAACTCTCCCCACCTCTTAGTACACCCATATCCCCTTATAAAATGTTTGCGTACGTTACTGAAACATTGTATTTTCTTTCACTTTATCTAATAAAAACACTGAACATAAGACACGTTACGAGTTTCACTGGCACAAAGTCAATATTCCTTTTCATATCGTACAAAAATACGTAGCCTATTAATTATTTGTGGTGGGGGCCTGGACTTCACCCTATGTTGCCCCCTCCTATACTTCGGTCTTTATAAGAAGGCTAAATTTGAATATAATATTCAATTTTTGTTGCTTTTCTCAAGTTATTAAAGGATTTGGAAAGTGGGGAGAAGCGTGTAAGCACCGGCCCCCTTGGAGAGATAGAGAGGATTGCCTCATTGGAGGAATTTTTAGGAGATTGGCTCGTATTTACATTACAGACTGAGAAAATCAGGAAAACTCACAAGTAAGCACCGACCCTCGGATCTCACATATCGAATCTAACGAATTTAATTGAGCTTAATGTAGACACATTAAAATCCTTAATGTGTGAAAATTAGCAGCTATGCCCTCCCACTAGAAATCGAGAAATTAAATGTTAAAAGGTAGTTAAAATAGCGACAATTGCAAGCCTTTTGGCAACACGTATCAAGATAGCTAGTTGGTCTAAAAAGGAGAAAAGCGAACGTGAAGTCGTATTTTAAAAGTTTAGAATACGTCCAGTAATAGCGTGATTGCGTCAACTTGTTAAATTTAAACATATTAGATTTTGAAGTAGCTGTAAAGTTCTTTTTTTTTCTATTTGTTAAATTGAAGTTCTATATTCTTTTTATTTTATTTCTGAAAGTCATAGCAGAAAACAAATTACTTTAATTTTTATAATCACATTGCAAGTTGCAATTCGGTTTGTGCATAAAAGAAGCATTTATTTTTATTTTAAAAATTCTGTAACGAAGTATCGCTTGTATTCTATTTATCCGTATGAGGATAACATGGAACAGACTATAAATATATTTAATGTGGTTTAGATGCTTTTTGAGAAATTTTCTTCGAATAATATGACATTTCCCCCGTACTCTGAAGAAGAAATAAATCTGAAAAATTAAATTATCGAAGCTTTGCAAAATTATGGGGGATAGCAATTGTAACAGATTTGGTTGCAAACGAAGAAATATTTATATTTAATAATATATTTCATTCTAGCACCCGTACTCTCAGAAATACAGCGAATCGCTATTGTAGATACGTGACAGCACTTATGCCAAAATGCCTATATTACACGCAGGAGTAGACACAGACTTGCATTTTGGAGGGTCAAGGAGAGAATTTGCCATGGTATTGGAATAACACCCTTCATTTATCATGCAAGTTGGAATTTTTTACAGTGAAAAAATATATGGTTGGAGGTCGTGACCCCTGTGATTCACGGTGTCCGCGCTTCATTACACGTATCTTTTAAAAATTTGTTTATGAAAGAAATTTGAAGGCTCCAAATGGCGATGAAGTCTCTCATCCATCAATTCAAACTCATATTTTACTAATTATTGTTAGCATACATTGGGTATCTTATATTGAGTACTTATAATTGAATTAAATTCGTTAGATTCGGCGTGTGAGCTCGGGGTGGGGGGTTCCTTGTCAGTCCAGCCAGTCCATCAGCATTATGGGATGAGCTCACAAATGAATACTCGTTTTCTTGCGAATTTCACCGTGCAGCTACGATTCGAACTTAAGTCAACACTCAACAATATACTGACAAATCCAAAGAGGTCACAAACTTTGTTCTAAACTCGCCTAGCGGTGCCTAACTTCGGTGTTTTGAATTGGAATAAGCGAATTACCGTTGCTTTTTACAAAATATCCTAAAAATAAACCTCCAATTCGATGATGTTACAGTCGAACTCTCATATAGTCAGTTCGCATATATGTGAATATCGCATACATGCATAAAATATCGAGCTTCAAATTTTCTCTTATCTTTTTAATGTTATCTAAACCAGCTTAATTGCGATTTTATACATGCGCAAACCGCATGCAAGCAAGTATTTTTGAAGCCAAATGAATGTTTTATTATAGAATTTAAACGGGATATATGCAAACAAACTTTATGAAGAAGTTTTCTATCGGCAGTAAATAGCTGGCAACCCTTATTTTTAATTGTAGTATGTGCTTTCAAAGTTTACTACCAGTGACAAATTATTTGCAAACAGCTTATTTTTCTTGAAGCAGAAGGACAGTATTTATTAAAGTTTGCCAAAAAAAAAATGGAGTTTGGGAAGCAGTGAATATCATCATCAAGCAGTCACAGCTACTGTCATACAAAATTGTGTCAGAAAAGTGGCATTTTCTCATCTGACTGAAAGTGATGAGCTACTTGAAGATAAAAGCTCGATAGTGGAAATCCCAACAGAGATTGCAGAAGACGAATTTAATGATTTTATCAAAGTTCATTACGATTGGCATTTCTATGGTGAACTTACCTATGAAGATATTCTTAATTGTCATAAATGCTAAAGGTATGTCAGATACTGTAGATAAAGAAATAATACCACATGTAGTGGAAAATTTGCATACTCGTGTAAAGAAGTTGTTTCCGCTCTGATGCTTTTGCAAGATTATTTAAAATCAAACAATTTTAATATGAAAAACGTTAATCCTTCAAAAGGTCAAATTTTTAATCAGTCGTCAGAACATCCATGCCTACAAATAAAATTCACTGATTTTCTTCACAAATACAGTAAACATATAATTACTGCTACATTACTTTTTATTTTTATGACTAGAGTAATAGTGCTGTACATTATAAATATTAAAATAATGTATCTAATTTATAAAATTAGAAACAGGAATATCTAATTTAATAACAGAATACCATAAAAATGTAATGAGCAAATTATTTGATAGCAGTAGTTCAGAAAATACCATATATGAAACCAACTTATATGCATAGAATTTCTTTTATTGTGTCCATTTGCATATATGCTTATATATTTGCATATAGGCTTTACGTGACCTCTGAACCACGCGATACTTACAAAGGACAACAACCGTGGCGTACACGGGATATGAACCCGCACCTAGTGAGTTGTCACACTGACATGTAACTTCTGCCGCGCAGGACGCTATGAAATTCAGTGAATAGAACAACCTTATCAAAATTAAATAAAATAAAACACATTAACACAGTTAAAATAAATACGATGGTTTAACTTTCGGAAAGCGCGTTTGAAGCTTCTTAGGCCTATCAATTTACACTAATGTGGCACACACACATTAGAAAGACTATCGATGCCAATTCTTTTGATCAGAAAAGCTTTGAAAAATGTTTGGTTATTTCCGCGCACCTTCATTCCAGACATTCAATCAAATTTTTGAAGCTTATCGATACTCCACCGACCACCCAACCACCAGTAATTCAGAAGGCGGTTCTTAACCTTTCTAAGGTCCCACTTTCGGAAAAACAACTGAACCTGCTGTCTTTGAACTCCAATTTTTGCATTTCAAAACCCATTCATCCTAAAAGATTTATCGCTCCTGTGGAGCGTGCTCTACAGTTCAGCAAAATCAACTGCGGCCAAAAAGAAGTACTGAGGCATCTGGTGGCGGAAGCTTTGTCCTCTAACTCCAAGCCGAAACCTAACATTCCTATCTCGGACCAACGTATGATCAGGGATTTGTATTCAAACGATAATTTGATTATCACTAAAGCAGACAAAGGCGGGCAGATAGTAGTTATGGACAAAGAGAAATACATTGAAGGAGTCGACAACCTCATCAGTGAAGGTCCTTATAAAGTGCTCAAGAAAAACACATCTTCCGATCAACTCTCTAATGTTAGTAAAATAGTCCGGTCATCAAACATCTTGGATCCCAAAACGAAGAAATCCGTAGTTCCTTCTATTGCTAATGTCGCAAGACTGTATTGCCTCCCGAAGGTTCATA